>CM052168.1:2696564-2714804 GCA_028455555.1 Augochlorella aurata | reverse complement strand
CGAAGAATAACTAAATGTGCCTCGCATTTTTTAGCATGAAATATCTGAGAATTAGTTTAATATTATATATACATTTCCTAGGCATTTTCTGGGTTAGGTATGAATTGGGTATTTATTTATATTATTACAATATATTGTTACAATATGTATTATTACAATAGGTCAAGTAATCATTAAAATAATTCTCGGATAATTTACACTTTGTTTAAAAACGCGAGGAATTCTACAGAATGCCCGCATTACATAAATTGCCGGTACATACAGGGTTTGCTATAATTATCTTAATTCCCTGAAAAGAGGTGATTCCTGAGGTCATTTGAAGTGACTTTTCCTTCGTGCAAACGCAATCCATGGGTTTGTTTACGAGTTATTAACGAAAAGCACTGGCCCATGAGAAACAAGATCAGTTGGCGCGAGGTGGTCGAGCTCGCCTCTCATTGATCAATGGTTTTGTGGCGGTTAAAGTAACGGGGTTAGGTTTTACAGATATGAGGGGAGAAAGGGAAGGGTGCGTTTCCTCCTAGGCCCGCTAGAGGACTTGTCAGTAAAGCTATCTAGCGCGCCCTGCCTTAGACGTGGAGATATGGGTAGGACGGTTGCGGACGGTATACATATATACAAACAGGAACGTGTCAGGTAGCTTTCGGCAAAGGAATCCATCTTCTTGCGAGTAGCGGAGGTGGTCGCCACAGTTTTCGTTAATAACTCCTAAATAAATGACTTCAGGAACTCTTCATTTTCCGATTTTGCGAAACTTTTGGGTCAAATAACAGTTTAACCCTTTCGCTGCGGAGTGCTCAGAAAAGAAGTGCTCTCTCCGCAGCCGGCGCGATCGTAGAAGGAAAATTAATTGTGCCCATTGATAGGGGCACAATTTATGGATAAAATTATTTGTTTATCCTTAAAGAATTAATGGCCATTATTTTTTAGTTATTCAAAACAAATACACGGCGCCTATAGGCGGTTGTTCGCTCAGGAGAAGCGTCTATATTTGAGCGCCTATAGGCGCTGTTCGCTCAGGAGAAGCGTCTATAGCTGAGCGCCTATAGGCGCTGTTCGCAGCGAAAGGGTTAAGAGCCAAAAATACAACTGTATGGATTCAAAGTAAGGTTCGAAATGGAGACTACAATCGAATTACCGATCGTGATTGGAAATTTTGGTACTTCATAAGATATTTGTGAAGAAGATTCGTCAATATTGGAACAGTTTACGAACTGTATACGCACTATGCAGTTGTAACATTATCCATGAGTAGAATATTTTCTTTCTTAGTATACTTTAGCCAGTATAGTCTTCAACAGTTGTTTGGAATATTTAAGTCAGTACGTTCTGTAAACATGATAAGATGTCTATTTGTTTACTTTGCAAATAAATTACTACTATTTTCACTGCATGCAGCGTTATGTTATGATTGTAAGAAATCAATTTTTGTTTGCCTATTTTGACAAATGCTAATTGACGATTCCCATGTTTGTTTCTATTACACTATATTGTATAATAATATTGTATTATCGTGTATATCATAATGCTACCACGACATTTGTTTTTAAAGTATGATGTCTTCTTTTCTTAAACCATAGAAATGGTAATTTAAATCATTGTATGAAGTGTCGATAGAAATATCGTTAAGTCTTTATATCATGCTGAATATATAAACAGTGGATGTAGAAAGTATTCGTATACCTTTTAAAAAGGAATAACTTTTTTATAATTGAACCAAGCGGTCTTTTTTGGAGGATATGTGATTAGTTTATTACTAGACAGTGGCTAAAAAATTATTTTCTGAAGTTGCAATTTGTTGGCATGATAGAAGAATTAAAAAATGATGTTTCTTTCAATTTTTTTATCTGAGCCATTGTTTAATAAACTAATCACTCTAACATCTCAGACAAATTTTAGACCGCTTAGTCCAATTATAAAAAAGAATCGCGGTTGCTATACCAACAAATTTCACAACAAACATTTCACGAATAAATTTAATAAGTGGCAAAAATGAATCACTTATCTTGTATGTATTACTGGGGGTCAGTATATTGTGAGACGGCCCTGCGTCGATCACGTGAACTTGTTTATATTTACTGACTCGTGTTGTCGGGGAAACTATAATGTCTTTGTATGTCGCAATCAGTGTATTCATGAAAAGTCACTACGCAAGGAGTCAGGGCAGGCGATGCATGCGCGGGAAGTCCCGCACAGCAACGTCGTGCATCTACCGAGTGAACATTATAATTCTGAACTACGATGAGACTGCGACTTTACGTTGTGTCGTCATTGCAGTTCAGAATTATAATATTTACTCGGTAGACGTGTTGCGCCACTGTTCGGGACTCCCTGCGCATGCGTCACCTGCTCCCACACCTTGCATAGCGACTTTTCTTGAGTACACTAGTCACACTCTTATAGTATTGCGACGTAGTGTAACATTGAACACGGACAACATTAGAGTTGTCTGTAATTAGTAGCAGTAGTATAGTTCTTTGTATGCTGACTAATTACTTACTGAATTTCTATTTTTGTTATAGCCGCATCTACAAACCCGTTCATCGGAGCAAACGCTGGTTCATCCGGCACAGGTCCTACAAAGTGGTAGTCACGGAAAATTATGAATCTAGATCATATTACACATGAAGGTGAGAAGGTTGTTGCATAATTTTTGAGCAGGTGGATTGTTGCGTGCATCTATAATGGACAGTAAACGTGGTATTCGCGAATGAAAGTATACCGAGTCAGGTCATTCCAAACGTTGAAGCAGCCATCAGTTTCGTAGCATTTTACGTTCATGTAAGGAGAGGTTCAACAATGTTTTGTGTAAGAGTACTTTACGTTGTCTAGCGAGATCTAGTCATTAGTATCGACTGCGTAAACTTTCTCGTGCGATTGTACGTAACGGAAACTTTACCACCATTAAGAATTAATCTCGTTACTTCGTGTCGACAATTTTTGTAATAAAATATACTTTGTTTCCATAGCTTTTGTAGCATTTTTTAATGTATCATCCAGCCATAGAATAGTTTCCCGAGGATAGTATTCTCGTAGAAAAACAATTATTTTTACGTGATACGTTCACAAAATTATAAAAATTATACATTACTATGTAAAGTCAATTCAGAAAGAAAGAACACTGCTTTTGATTTTCGCAATTCAGAGAACTGATTTACGAAAATGAAATTATAGCCAGATTGTATTTCATCGTTTAACATTTAATATCTTCGATTAATTCGATCGCAGATTCCATCCGTTGGAATTAAACAATCGAGGACACTATCTCACATAAAAAAGGAGAAGAATATGTTAATCGATTTATTAGTGTAGCCTGATTTGGCGCTATCGGTATCCACAGAAAATTTAGCAACTATGAAGAGGGAAAGGAAGGGGAAATTTATATGTACGCATAAATCCACCACGTTTTCTGCGAATCAGAATTTAAAAAAGTGCGACACGAAGAAGCTGCAGCGTATAAGTTTCTCAGTCATGAGTTCTTGAATATTCTCGACGATATAAAAGTAAATATTATTATATTGGACACTAATATTTAATAATAACCGTTTCGTTACATTCGTACATGAAAAACATACAAATTGGTACGTGTATATTTATATATACATATATGTGTACAGGGTGGAGCACATACGGTGTGCTAGAAGAATTTCTTCAGGCATGAAGTTGCTATTAAAAAATATTATTTGATAAAGTTGAAGTACCTTACTGATTCCTCACATTTATTATTCATCAATTTTTCTTATAAGTTTTTGTTTTCTTCTTCGTTTGGAGATTTTTCTATTCTAACGTAATATACAGAATGTTCCGAATACTAGTATATAAAGTATCTCGTTTATTATTAATAATAAATAAAAATTTTTCACATGTATCCATTTTTATTTACTTTTGTACTTAAGGCATCGTTTAAAAAATCATCAAATAACCTTCAAATCTAGAAAAATGTAATCTTAAATAAAATTATTTGATTGCCATAATGTTTGCGCCTTTAAACTCAATCGTGTTTCACCTTAACATTTCTTTTTTTATTGATAGTAAAAAAGATATTTAAGTTGCCCGGGTTCAATGGAACTCCTTGTATAATAACAATGTATGTAAATAATATTATAATGTCAAGAACTTATTCAAATACCAGGTTAAAGAACACAATTAGTAAAAAATCCTTATTTCCCCAATTATTTTGAGAAAATTACTTTTGTGTGTACTCGATCTCTGAAATTTCATACTTGAGCAACTTATGAGTAATTGAGAATGCATTCACATAAACTCGGCTATATGCCAATAAAGATTTGAATCTTTATAATTTTCATTGTACAGTATCTGTTCGATAATTGTCCGCATAACGTTGACCTCCTGATTAAGGTTTAATCAATAAACCTAAACTATTTGATTTCTATGAAAGTGCACCTTAATTTTTTTTTACATGGTTAGAATGCATCGTTTGTAATTTTCTTTTTATCTCGAAAAATCATGAAGACAATTCGGTTATTTTAAAATTGAATATATTTATAAAAATCTGGTAGATTGCAATCATTGTGTGCTATAAAAATAAAAGAATGCATATTTTGTAATAACTTGAATATGTGAGAAGTAATATTCCGTATTTACATTAAGAGCGATTCAGATGAATATGGATTTATAAGAACTACTTTTACTTCATTTGTTATTACTTAAATATATTGTTTAACGATTTTAAATATAACATAGGACCCATTATGGTTTTATGTTACCCATAACGAGTGGTCTTGGACAATGTTTTTTTTGTACTATGTTCTTATAATAATTTAATTAAATCTAGAATAAAAACAGATACATGTCCCGGTAAATTTTTTTCGAACAACATGGTTTTGAAAGTTTTTTAAAACGATTGCATGTTATATATTTCAATGATCTTTTTATAAAGTTTTCAAGATCCTGTTGAGTTTTTTTATAAGTGATATTATCATTCTTTTATATTCATTTAAATATATACGTATATTAATGTTATACATTCAGTAACAATATTTATTTATTTTTAAACACTATTGATAGCATCATTTATTTAGCTTTAAACGTTATTAACAATAACATTTATTTAATTTTAAATAATATTAATAATAACATTTATTTATTTGTCAATAGTAACAATTTATAATACTTATTTACATTTAAATGGTCATGATAACAATATTTCGGAAACCAATCCAATCAGCGTTTCCATCAATCCAATTACAGTTTGATGTTTATTAATCTATCCTATACGTATATCAAGCAACGTATGCTACTTGATACAAAATATGTTCACAGTCCCGATAATGGACATATATCAAACGGTTACTGTATCTGGACAAGAATATTATCTACAAATTTTCAAAAATTTTATTTCGATAGTAATGTAATATTTTTCATGTTTTCATATATTATACTATACATTGATATGCTACTGAATTCTGTAATCCTTAAGATTATTTTAACTTAATGTCATATAATATGAATGAAATGAGCTTCCTATTCGACAAGAATTGACTATTATCAATGATCGCACATTGTAGAAATGAACTACTGTTTGTCGGCTCCAGTCGAGCAAGCTTGCCTTCTCTTGATAATAAAACGACAATACGAATGCAGAAATTAATATTTTAATATTAATTGTTTCTGGTGGTAATCCTCTTATACGATTTCTGTATATCCTTTTTCTAAGAAAGACCCTGAAGTGCACAACAATCAGTATAAGTACTTCAAGTTTCTTTCTTTTGGAAATAGAAGTTACAAATCGCAAGGAAAAACCATGAAATCGCATTCACAGACTGGAATAAAGTTTCATGATGTATGGAAGAATTTGAGAGAAGAAAAACGATATATTTTATTCGAGCCGAATCACCATTTGAGACTATTAAAACTAACGTCAAAATCAAGTATACATTTCCCCTTCCTTAAAATTTTTGTAGTACAAGGAGCAGCACAATCTCGCGGTAAAAAATTAAAAAAAAATTGTTTTCTTAACTAATTATTTCGAAAAGTTTATGCTACTTTTAAAGCTACTAAACTTTTAGTTGAACTTTTGTATTTTCTTTGAAATAACTTTTTCTATCTCTTATATTTTAATGGTTGTAGTAAAAGAGTTTGAGGTTAATGAAACGCCTCTTCATAGTAAAACCAAAGACAAGGTATAGGAATAGACCAAAAACCCTACGGGATTTTATATCACACATTTGAATTGTTAAAATCGCGGACTTCCTATCTAAATAGCAACAGCACGAAATGTTAGTTTCCAGTGAGTCTTAAAATTTACAGCGTTTTCAGCTGTAAAAATACGATGTTATCGCGTGAGTTCGGAACCTTTCCGCTCCTCAATTCTCTGAAACAACGTTTAACCAGAAAAACTATTATTTGAATTTGAACAAAAACTCTGATATAACTTTGATAAAGACAAATAATATATTTCCAAATCTCATATCATTTAAATAGTTACTAAATTTGTATAATGAAATATCTATTCGTTTTAATATCACCGCAGAAACGTTCACATTTAGAAGACATTTGTCAAGTTATGTATGTTACCATGTATACACGATTTCGGTAACAATGGAAACCAACGATGGAATTCTGAAAAACGGATTTCTGAAACTAATGTGTAACTCCACCATTTTACAACATACTCACGTCCCAAAAATGTCGACAGAAAGCTGATGATTGTATATACAGTCTTGCATAAAATTGGAAGTATACATTGTGTGATTGGTTTACTTTAGATCTCAGCAACTACAGTAATGTCTCCCTAAATTTCACAATTTTTATGCGCTGCTATTGCTACGGCCTTATAATTTATCGATTTTTTCGTTATACCGATACTGAGGTTCGACAGAGTCGATAAACACGTGCACTGCGACACGCACCGCGGCTTCTTTGACTCGTTTTCCCGGAAGACAACTCATAATGTAACCCATTAACATTTAGAAACTGAATTTCTTTAAACATATTGCTAATAGTTAAGATCAAAAATAAGACTAAAATGAAAATAAAATCAAAATAAGACTGAACATGACATAATTTGGACAAATATTTCTAATTAAAATAAAATCAAACACGACATAATTTCGATTATATTTAGTTATTTAATACTTAATGTGTAATTGTCCATTATCGCTGCAACTATATAAGCAAAATATATTGTTATATATATTAATAATAACTGTACATTAAAAAGCTGCAGTGATATTATGCATTAAATTATTTCGTTGCGTATTATACTTGGAATTGTCTAGTATCGTGGTCTGCGACCAAAGACTTCTTAAAATTTTAGGAATGATGGAAAAAGTACAGTAAACCGTTTTTTCACACTCTCCATCGAACGCGTAGGTTCGTTTTGGCGAGTATCAGGTCGAATCGAGGCACTTCTCCTTTGAACGTCAGTGAATCGAGGCATCTCTCCTGTGAATGTTGTGAATCGAGGAATATCCACTCCGAATGTCAGTTGAACGTAGACCCGAATAGCAAAACTTCATTGATATTTTCTTTCAAACGACATATATACCTTTTTTGACGTTGCCTTTAATATTTCATATATAGATATGAATTAGTTTTTCCAATACTTTTTTCATAAATAAAATAAGTTACTTGATATGTATAATGAATAAATATGGTCTAAAGCATGTCGTGTTTGGTATAATTTTAATTGAAAGAATCTGATCAATATATTAAAAAAATTTAATGTTAAGTCATCACTTTGAGTTTAGTATTACTAAATTTAGAAGCGTGGCATGCCTACCCTTGAAATACACTTTCAATTCCGATTCCACGCATTCAAAGAGACAGTACTGTAGTTGCTTAGAAATACGGATTCTCAAGCTGCTATCGTCAGTATGATACTGAATCACTCGTTACACAAAGGAGAAATACGCCGTTCTAAGTACTTTATGGCATTTACTATATAGGATACTACTAGTAACATAAAGTCTATATACTACTGTCTCAACAATAACCTTAAATTTTAAAGAATATTGATATGAAAAGACAATGCGGCCCGAGTATTTTGGTGTGGTTATAACGGTAGCAACGTGTTTATTCCTATACTTTATCTGTGATATAATCCTAAAACTGTTGCTCACTCCTATCAAAGAGGAACAACTTTCATTGAATTTCTTTCGTGTACTGCTCCACATTTTGTAAACAACTTCTCAAATTAACTGAGAGTTAAACCAATGAATTAATTTCATGCCTGCTAAAAATATTCTGTTATGAATGAACCTGTATATTACAAAAAGGACGAGATTGCTCAAAAAATCTTCCAACGTACTTCAACTTTACATAATAATATCTCTTATACCGAGAATGTCTTTGAAGATGTTCATTTACCAACCGGTACGTGCCTCGCTTAAGTGTCCCAAAATTATGAGGTCAATTTTCATTCATTTTTCGATGTAGATAGTTGTGTTCGTATTTGATACTATAAATGTTTAGAAAATCAAAATCTGTTTGCCTGTCCCGAATTTCCAAATAATTTTGGGTCACTCTGTATATGTACATGGAAAGTTTATAATGGTTTTATGAATAATAATGGCTTCAAATTCAAAGAACTCCGTTAATTAATCCTTTCAAATTCTATTTAAGACAGTGTGTAACAAACTGGTTCTGAAAAGATTCATTCGTTCATTTTTACAATAATAAATTAATCAACTTTGTTTCCAATATATTTCGTATTAAACGCTTTATTTACGTAGTAAAATTGTCTTCAGAGCGGAAGTTTTTGTTGCCATTAGGATGATGTGAAATTAATGCACCATGCTAACGATTGCTTATGTCTCTTTGTCAAGATTAACGTTATTTTGACCTAATCTTAAAACGACGATCATGCACCCACAAAATATTTACCAGGTCTTTAAGTAGAAAATAATACAAGTTTACGAATACAATCTATTTAATCGCGTGCTGATATTATAAAAATACATTTGTATTACACTAAAAGTTTTCTTGATTGCATATGTCCACATTACGATAGATTATATATGTTTATAAGTTCTAAAATTGGATAAATATGCAAGTACACTCGCGGACAAATAGATAATACATGGGCTTCGTAAAAAGACACTAATACTTCTTAGGTATAAACAGAATTTAGGGTTATTAAATTCTATCTAAATATAGTGTATGTATAACATAATTCTTTAAATTCAACCCTTTCATTTGCTATATAGAGCTGAGCATTGACAGTAATGCCAACCAGTGCTATCAGAAATGTTGCCAGGAAATTGATCGCGTGAGGGAATCTCTTTGATCTCTGCTTACTCCGTGCCCCGCAGTCACCGACAAATTAGAGTTGGAGTAATGGAGGGGATATGTCATAGCAGGTGTAAGTCAGCATTTTGGTCACGACGTATACTCACCATTTCAGTGTCCTCCTATCCGGTAGGAGTAAGGGAAAAAAGAGCTTGTCGACGGAAGGTGCGACGTCCGAGGAGCTCCGCGTAATCGTTTTCTTGATAACTCTGGTACTAACCACTGTTGCCGTGTATCCTCTCAAATGTTATATGACTCCATCGTGACATGACGGATAAGCAATTCAGCATAGTAGGGGTAGAGGGCAACACAGTGATTCGAGCAAGGGAAAAAATAAAAAAATCAATATTTTTTATTTTCTTCTTATAACATATTCGTAAACTAGAGTCTTTATTCTTATGTAAACAATTGAAAAACAAACAAAAAAGTAACCCCCAACACCAAGACAACATTGTAGTATGGGCAGCGATCTCCTTGCCACTGCTTCCTCAAGCATTTGTCTGTTATATCGCCGTGTCTTTAACATCAATTTATTCGAAGTTATAAATATAAATTAAATGTAAATATAAATGGATTATTCAATTGAGGGTATTAAACATTTGTTATTTTCATTGTTATATATTTTAATTATTTGTCGTACTGTTTTGTTGTCTCGAAGTTATATATTAATGGAGAACCTAACTTATACGTTCGACTAACTTTAAACTAACTTTTCTCAAAAATATGTCAGCTATATATGCATTTATGTTAGAATACTTATCTGTTTATTTATCATGTTGATATATGCGTTACATATTTCTATATATTGTATTTATATTACATAACAGACTTTTATGCGCGGTACATATACTTAACGTACAAACTACCCAGTAATCCATAATAAAAAATGTTTCGAATAAAAATTTGTCAGTATACAGATTGTAACAAAGTACAATATTAAATGTTGATAAAAGATTTTTTATTGAACAAAAAAAAACAAAAACATTGCCATTTTTTACATAACTATATATTGTTTATGTACAAGCTGATTCATCTTTGCATTCTCTTTAAAAAATTATTAAGGTATTCAGGTCGAAAATTATTTAGTTTAGAAGAATGATTTTTGTTCCGAGCGCCCATAAGATCGAATCACTGTGCGACGGTCCAATGACAACCGTGAAAGCATCCCTGGCAAACCTGCTGACCTTTACTCTTACTTTGTTAAACAGCTAATCAGTGTCATCACCGATAGAGTAACGTGACATTTCAGGGAATTCATACCAACAGTGATACCAACTCTCAACATGGAATAACATCATTTAAATAAGCCCTGCCAACAATATAAGGACGTAAAACATTGTACATTGTCGTCTGATTCAGTCTTTTTTACTATCCTCATAATTGATACATATTCTAAACTACCCGAAACGGTGAAAAAATACATTGCATATTTCTTCGTGTAAAAGCTGCCATTTTTTTGTTTAAATATCATGGACAAGGATGTAAGAAGTGTGGACAATTTCTGGCAACCTTATTTCTCGGTTACCTAGAAAATAGTATAAATGTTTAGAAAATGACCGATTTTTTTCTTGTACAAAATACTAGTCTACGCAATGATATACGGAAATTGTAATAGAATTGAATTAGTATGGTAATATGTATATGTATTTGAACAATTATTGATATTACAACCATGCGGATGATGACAAAGATTGCCAAAAAATGTCTTACACTAAATCTTGTAATGCAGCAGTATTTGTCGTTATATTAGTATTTTATTCTATGTGTCCATCTTTATCATTGTATTTACTTTTATTGTTAGTGAAAATATTCTTCACATCTAATTAGTTATGTACATAATTAGAATAATAAACGCGGCATTTGTTTGATCAAATATGTACTCAGGAGTGTGCTTGCACTAAAATCACTTGGAAAATATGTCATTTCATAAATTAAAATTTATTGTCTACATATTGAAAAATATTACATATGTAATCAAGAATTCATAAATAAAAAAGTATATGTATAATTTTGGTTACCTTGAAAGCGAAATGTAAATTTGGTAACAGGTAGCGAATTATCCATTGAAGCAGTTGTTAATAAAAAGATGTTTAAAACTACATGTTTACTGTCAGTATAATTATATATATATATTTAATTAGATAAATAGTTATTATGGGTACGAAGTTTTGAACATTTATAATTGTAAAATTAAGGTGGTACGTTAATTACAGCTATCCTAAGTATTTTGAATTAAATACTTAGAGATTACTGAGCTTAAAATATTATATACTGTCAATAATAAAAATAGCTTAATAAGTGAAAAAGTAATTCTAAATTACAATTATTCAATTAGTAACGACGATATCAGTGTCGCCAATATGTAAATAAAAAGAACGAAGTATCGTTTGGATTTAAACCATGGTTAAGAAACGACAGTTCCGCCATTTTCTTCAGTTTTATAGTATCGCCAATTTTTAATGATAGCAATTCTGTGTTATATTAAAAGTCTTACTGTAGAAACATTTATAATCCAAACAGTAATTTTACCCGCAAATACAAGCACATTTCGTGAAATATTTCTACATAATTTTGAGTTTTTCACTAAAATATGCATATAAACAAGTATCTAATTGTAGATTATAATTTACGTTGCGAAAGGCCCCAAGTGTAAAGAAATCGGTACGAAGATGCATATTCATATTTCTGTAAAAATATATCTAATACTCTTAAGTAGACTGAGATACAGAATATCTTGAAAGATATAGTACAGTAATATCTTTTAAATAAATGTTAAACTTTACATGACCTTATTCAGCTTATACATATAGTCCTAGGTTTCATCGTTTATACGAAAGCAATGATGGGGACGAAATTGTTCGTTTTTATTGAATAATTCAATTGGTCGTATTATAGAGAAAAGATTCCTTAATTTGTTTAAAATAGTTGTATAGTGATCTTGCCATATCCGTTCATATACTGCCCATCTGAAAATAGAATTAATTAAATATTCATTAACACTAGAAAGACGGAGACTTCGTATATACCTACATTGCCTGAAAGCAGTCAAAATGACTGCTTTGTGAAAGAGTAACTAATGTGTAAAGAAAATTGTTTAAAATTAATTTTTAATATTTTTTATATTATTTACAGTCATACAAGTTATTAGTAAGTATTAAAAATAAAAAAATTATTTGTAAAAATTATTTGTACATTTCAAGCAAATGAAAGTGGAAATCTTTTTATGCGTACATCTTCCGCAAACATACTTTTGACATTTGTCACATATATTATTTGTTTTATTATTGTGGCAAAGTCGTACTTGACAAATTTTTCGTTTATTAGAATATGTTGTATTTGATCTTTCTGGGTCTTCATGTTCTGATGAATTTTTCTGTCTTGCAGCTGTGTAATCAGCGGAAAGCTGTTCTGCTAATTGAAACAAGAACTGTTTTCGTTGTATTTGTATTCCTGTCGTTTGTTTGTAAAGGATTCAAGCATTTATCGCAGCCAAATCTAAAATATTGAAAAATATTTGGAGGGGCCATCTACGAGAACTAGATTTTACTGTGTATTTTCTGGCCATTTGATCCGTCATATCAACTTCAACTTTTGTTTTGTTATAAAATTGAATAGTGTCCGGTAACATTTTTTATTACTTTTATCAATTTTCACAAACTTATGCTTGGAACTTAGAACAGCTACTCTTTTATTCGGTTTGTTTTTATATACTGTAAGGACACAATTTTCTGATTTATATAACAGCTTGACTATTTTCAATGAATTTGTCCCATATTTCCGAAACCAAGGCAAATTTATTTGTTTGGAGGCGTCTACTTCTTTCGGTTCTGCTGTCAAAACGAATAAATCTTAGGATTTGCTTGAATTTATCTCTGGGCATAGTTTTTCTAAAAAATTCGGGACCCCACTTTGCTGACCATAAATAACTCAGTTTTAAATTTTTTATTTATATGGTGATGCAGTAGTAGTAATAATAATAGTAATAATTCTACTTGAGATGTGGTGGAGTAGGACGTAACAACTGTTATTCCAATCCAGAGCCGAACAGGTTAAAATTCCCCAAGCAGTCAAAATGACTGCTTTTGGTCAATGTAGGTATACCACATATATAAATTCGGAACTGAAGGAGGGGGGAGGCAACTACAATTATTAATAGACGCATTTATATGTTGTAGAAAAAGTCACCAAATTTTAAGAAGCTGCGTCATCATATACATAATTATTTTTCTAATCGAAATTGAAAAGCAGTCAAAATGACTTCCTCCGTCAATCTAGTGTTAAAGGCTCCACAGTTGGTCGAAAAGATGTAATAAAGAGTAATGTGTTATACAGCCAGTATACACATTTATTTGTGTTATTATTGTTACAAAAAGGTATTTAAATTATTGTTGCTACTCCATTATAATATAGAAATAAGTCCTGTGTCTCTTTGTTATATCAATCACAAAATCATTTTAAATTTATACACTTTCCCGTCATTTTATAATTCTAACCTAACAACATTAATACCTATAAAGCTCGTCTATAACTTCACAAAATTGATGGTTCAATTTAACATGAATATTTCTAGATGCTATCTGATATATATCGCGTTTGATGTTGCCATGTATTGTTTTTGTACCGAGTACCCATTCATTGACACAATCATTTTAAATTTAAACATTTTGCTGTCATGTTCGAATCTTGAAATACCTGTAATACTTATTGCGTGGATCTAAGAATATCCAGAGTGTCCCAAAGTTATATTACTCCGTGAAATTAGGGTTTTCTGAGGTCATTTGAAGTAATTTTTTCCTTAGCGCAACTGCAATCCGCAACTTTGTTTAAAAATTATTAACAAAAAACACTGACCACTAAGAAGCAAGCTTGACTGGTGCAAGACGGGGGATTCAGATTAGAAATCTCTATTTTATGTGTAGACGTGTAATTAATATACACGTATCATTTGTAACATACATGTATACATGTATATGATTATCAAAATTTGTTTATTCCTATAAATAATTAAAGATATACGTTATTGTGCCAGCAAACCACGGAAAACAATATCTTTTCTTAAATTATTTGCATACTTAAAAAATAAATACTTGAAAATGCAGATATTTTATTCTACATAAAATAATAATTGTGCAAAATAAAAGATATTAGCAATAGACGCGTACAGGTGTACTAAAATAGACGTATATACGTATATCAAAATACACGAATTTTGATACACGTGAACTGGAAACGTGTACTGTCTCTTGCTGGAAAGACGGCACAAAGGAAAGTATAGGACTGATTCTTACCAACCGACCTATGTTAATGTCCTCACAGAAGTAGTGTAAAAGCGGATTTCTTTTATTGGCAAAAATGATACCTCCTATTATCTACTGCACGAGAAACAATTGCCGACTTCTATGTCGTGAAATGTGGCTGTGGATATCGATGCATAAGCACCCTGCAGTGTGTAGTAACATAATCTCACTGCTTCACTGTTTCACAACGTAGTGCTACGATTAGTTCATTGGTCTTCTTATTTACCAATAGGAGTGGATTTCGGTGGGTTATAGACAGGTGGGGACTACGGGTGTGCAGGTCAGGCGGAGCGAGCGGGATACCCTCTTGCTCCGCGACAGAAATTGTTCCATCTTTCCAGCCAGGAACAATACATGAATGCATGTGTACGTACAATATACATTCAAAACCATGATCTCTAGTTAACTTAGGTTATATTCAGGTGGTATACGGGCTTAGGAAGAGAGGAATGGAATATAAAGTCCTTATACAGTACGTACTTAACCCTAGAACGATCCCCTTCCATTTTTGGCATAAATGACATCGCGGGGTTGCGGGCGACTCAAAATAAAATCTTAATAATCAGAATATTATTTATTATTTCCAAAATGGAAAATATGAAGTACGACGTGAGTTAAGAGGGCGAGGGAAATCTCAATGTTTTAGTGTTTATTTACATGTTTGCAGAAAATTTAAAAATGTTTCGGGATCGTCGGCAACCTCATGGCGTCTTTCTAAGGTTAATATTAAACTACAATTTATTTACGACGAATATAATGATTGCAACAAAAATTCGATACGTATTAAATGCGTATCGATACTCAAATGTATTATAACATTAAGTATTGATGAAAAATATCGATATTCGGCTTATAAAATATTGATATTTATTCCTATTTGAAACCAATGACATAACCTAAGAAGAACATTGACAAACTCTGTTCAATAACCATTGTTTTATAGTGTTATCACTCTTCTTAGTCATTATATTTTTTCGTATTCTATTATATTTTGTGCTATTTATTAAAACAATCACAGAAACATTTTAAACTAGAATCTTCCCGCCATCTTCAAATTATGAAATCTTATCTTTCACAGTCGTAAGATATTAAAAGTAAGAACATTAGAAAGAGTGCGGAAAAATATTGCTGATTTTGGCATATTAAAGTTCAAGTCTCTATTTGATACGAAAGTTTGTGGCGAATATCTAAAAAGGCATCAGAATTATTCTGTCATTTCATACAATATGTAGACTGCGAATATAATGCAAGAAATTCTGATAGATATAAAACCTAATCCATTCTCAAGGTTTGTTTCGACTGAATTATATTTGCATTTTTTCAAGTGTTTTAGTTCCGTAATATCATTTTTACGCATTTAAAAAGAAACAAAAATTTTCTTTGTCCATACATAAAATTCATAACAATTATATATTTTGTTGCTGGATGCAATTTCAAATGTATAATTTTTCTGAAATTTCGTTTGGTCACAACCTATAATAAAGGGAAGAAAAAGTATTCGCTGAGCATAAAAAATCATTTTTGCGAGAAAAGCTCCATGCTTAAACATAAGTGTTTCTATGTTATGTTACAAATATTAGAGGTAGGTTGCCCATTGTTTCTAGTTCTGTCCGTTATACGATTGTTAATATCTGTTGTTAAACGTGTAAAGAATGTTAATATATTCTTGTGAAATACACTTACAAGAAGATTATGTTCCATTTGAATGTGTACTTGTGAAATTAATTATTTGTAGAGAACGCATTAATTTTACACCATCCTAATGTTACTTCATAACAGTTTATTTCTGGTTGAAGTGTAATCAATTAGGAAATTATTTTACTGATTTAATTAAGAAAACTTACAGCGTCTTGTACATATTTATGAAATGTATTATGCAGTAGGATATACCACATACATCATGTAAAACGAAACTCTTAAACTAGAATATTTAAGTAACATTTAAATTTTTGCATATATGTATGTTTCATATAAGAGTTGTTTGATATGAATACAATCATAACGAATCCTTAATTCGCATTATGCACTGTAAGAATAAACGATATTGTTCACTTCGTTGAATGAAATGAATATAAATAGTTTTTGCATGTTCACAGAAACGAACATGTGTTCGTGGTACAGTTTCTTTCTGTCACTGCTGCATTATCTAAGGAATAGCGAAATACACGACATATTCAATTACAACGTAAGATGCTGTACTTTATACATAAATATATACATGTGAACATGCATATATACAATTTGTTGTTGAACATATTGTAGTATATTATATGTATTCGTATATGTATACAACATATGTTATATAAATATCTATAAATATTTGCTCATAAGTTAATAGTATAATTCAAAAACGAGTTAAAAGTTCAAAACAAAACTAGAGTATCTAGAGAATTGATCACAGATTCCAATTATAAAACTTACTATATTGTGTCCTATGTATACAGCTAAGAAATCCAAGTTCAATGGTAAACATGACCACAAAACATATTAAATTAATATTTTACACTATTTCTTTTAATTATTCTTTATTCTTCCTATATAATTTATGTATGTATTCTGTAAAAAATGAAATAAATTGTAGCATAAATAGTAATCTAAGAATTTATAATTCATGAATACATACTAGTATGATACGAATAAGGAACTTAATATTACCGTGCCATAATTGTAAAAGTAAAGATGGCTTAAGCATACTTTTATTTAAACTACCTTAAAGAAAAAAGTCATCCAAAATATTTTAATAAACACAACTTGCCATTAATTAAGCATATATTAGGCGTATTCTCCTTAAACAGTTTTTTTTTTATTAAAAGTGATTATGCTATATAATAAGTTTTTTTTTACAGTAGAAATTTTGCGTTCATTACCTCTGTATAAGAAAACTTGAGTAATTATAAATTTGTAATCTTCGTGAATAGAGGGATTATAAACATCGTAATTTTAACAATCATATTTTTTTGAAATATGCGTGTTATGAATAAATAAATTGTTTCAAGAATTGATGGTTTCTATTCCCTAGATTGTTTTTCCAATTATTCTTTACTCTTTATACCAATATCGTACCAGTTTCATAAATCGTACTCCATTCAAAATTCGATAAAATTGAATTGTAGCGGCAATTAGCGACATCTCTTAAAAGCTCAATCAATCATAATAATTGTTAACATTCTATGATGCGCAAGTACGTGTTTCTGTGCTGTCTCCGCCAATTTTTATTAAATAGATAAGAATAATGTAAAATTTTGGCAATTTTAACCCTTTTCACTTGAAGCCATTTTAACTGTAAATCTAAACTTATTTTTCTGGCTTATAGTATTCCCATTTTATGTGACAAAGTGCATTTTATGCATATGAAATTGGTTCTTCGAACTCATACTAACAGTTTTGCTTCTAACAACTCTTTAAATCTAAATTTTTGTTAGTATAAACATTGTTTTGGAACGTGATAGAACAATTTTAATGGTGTCCCAGACTCACCACTCGAGTGCAAAGGGTTAAATACGTATTATCTACTTTAGTCATAGTAGAATTGTATTTATTTTTATGCTAATATTAGCTTAGATTACATGTATTACTTATGAGAATTCTAAAAGCATATTCAAATTTATTTTGAGATTAGATAACCGCATTTTTTGAAGCAGCGAGCAAGTTGCCTAAATCGTACTGTTACAAAGGTTCCGAAATCGTACTG
>CM052168.1:2569038-2595393 GCA_028455555.1 Augochlorella aurata | reverse complement strand
CAGAATGAGCTGGGAGAAAATTATATCACTCAATTAATTTAACAACTATTGTACGAAAAGTCAAAAAATTTGTAGTAGAGAGAGAATTGAATTTAGAGAATAATTTGAATTTAAAATTTGAAAAGTGTCTTCTGTCACCGCTTGGTAGAAATAGTATTAAAACATGAATATATTAATTACACGTGCACTCATACGTTAATATTATACGTGCACTCAAAACATTGAAAATTGAAAAGATTTTTATAACTAATTCAAGAACGCTCCGGAAGTTAGTTTTCTTAAATGGGACCTGGTATTTTTTGTAAAAGATTTATCTTAAACATTTTTCTCGAAAATATGTGTATTAATTACTAAATATATAGTACCAAACATTACAAGCAAGAGCGATATGGTAGACTAGATAAATAAACATGAATCGAATATTTGGCGAAAATGGTACCTTAATAATCGTTTCGTAATTGAGTTTGGTGCTAAACTTGTGTTCCAAATCCATGCCAAATCCAGGCCGAACCTTGTAGCGATACGTGCCGTTAAAAAGTCGGTTGCTCAACAAATAAATATTAGGCGAAATCGAAGTAGATGACGTTGTAAGAGGGAAAACGGAATTTCATTTAAGTTTCTAAATTATATATATTTTAAATTTTATTTATTTTCAATCTAAACATTTTCAAATCATAATAAACCCTAATAGATCCTAAATCTGGTAATAGAGCCGGTTACTGTGAGATGACCAATTGCTGTGCCTTTGTTTTGTTCACAAGAATAAGTAACTATATTTTGTTAGTCTTCCATTTTGTTTATTTTTCAATTAAACAATTTAATATATCTTACTCGAGGAATTTAGAGTTATTTATGCCTGAAAACAAATCAAACGTACTGTAATTGGAAACCACGCAGTAGTGTTGATAGACAATATACAAAATGATGGGAGAGCATTGCGAATTGGCTTGAGAAGGGTTTGCTTAGCAACGTAACCAACGCGAAGAATTGCAGGTGAGTAATATTATTACAATACGTACATATCATAATTATATAACAATTATTATTTCATTTACATAAGGTCATTTCAAGTACACAGCTCAGAGGAATAAAAACTAGGGTCTGCATTCCTTTAGTAATAATATTTTAAATAACGTTTTTTTATTAACATTTATATAATACTAACTTAAATTCTTTGAATATTGTATTCTCAGAACTTAGTTATTAATATAATTACAATTATATATTATGTATTTGTTCTCAATCACTAATTATTGATATGTATGTGTATTGGTACAAATAGTGTGTATATGTGGCAGAATATTTAAAAAGGAAATTCAGGATGACGGTAAACTCCTTTCAAAAAATTAAAGTCACAGATTCTAGCTGCTTCTCCTTGATCGAGGTTCTTCAACTTCTCTATATCCTCGGGTGCAAGGTTCCAATCAAACAGCTCTATGTTTTGTTTGATTCTTTCAGGATTTGTGCTCTTTGGAATAGTTGCAATTCCATTTTGCACAATGTACCGCAACAAAACTTGCGCAGCTGTTTTCTTATATTTCTTTCCTATTTGCAATACCACATCATTCTGCAACATATCTGGGACTTGTTCAGCCTTCTTCATCATTTTAATAAATCCTCGTGAGCCAAGTGGCGAGTAAGCCGTCACGGGAATATTCTTTTCCTTGCAATACTGTACCTGTAAGTTAAAATATAGCACTTAATGGATTCGAATTATCACTTGAAAAATGTAAGGCTGACACTTTTTGGTACTGAATGTTTAAACATGATTTTCTGGAACACTAAGAAGAACTAAAAAATAGATTGATAGAAGAATGACACAAAATTAGCAGCGATTATTCATAAGAAATAATTTGGAATATGACAATTGTCTAAGACACGTCCCTAAAAATCAAGGATATCTAACACAGTGTTAAAAAATTATTCGAAAGGTATTATTTTTATTTTATTTCTGATTTTAAATAAAGATTTTTCCTCTATAATAATTTTATCACAAACGAGAAACAAGCAGTTTATTAGGAATACATTATTTATACCGTAATTTAACATAAATTAACTGATTTTTGTATATCATTGCCTATTCATTCACAATACAAAGCTCATAAATTAAAATTATTCTAGTGTCGCAATATTTATACAACTGACTTTATGGTTTAAACTGGCATAACACAGATGTCTAGATCGAGAAATCCAGTGACAAGTTGTTATAATATTGCAATGAAATTTTCACTAAAAATATTTTTAAAAATGGTCACTATGAATAATTAAATATTTATTGTGTTCGTTAAGAAATAAGTTAATTAATTTTCATTGATATTTTTGATTAATATAATTCTACAAACTATTTTTTACATTCTAAACATGTATATATATATATATATATATATATATATATATATATATATATATACTCATAATGTATATATATACTCATAACTACCATTTAACTATCTTATATCAGCATCCTTTTCGCTGTTTTTTGGTATTATTTGAAAGAAGAAGGTTTAGTGCAGTGCGAGAATGTCGCATTGGTAGTGTACAGTTCTGAACTAAAATCTACACAATTGAATTACCGGCTATTGAAACATGCAAGCTACTTACTAATTCCTTTTGTTGAAAGTAGACATGCAATTCGATTTGTAACATAGAAACCTTTATCTTTGCATTTTTAAGAACATGTTCAATTTGGCGCTTATTAAAATTTGATAGGCCAATGCCTCGAGCTCGACCGCAGTCTACTTGTTTTTCCATTTCAGCCCAAACTTTTACATGATCAGTAGTCGTATCCATCATAATATTCCCATCTTCTTCAAACGTATACAATTTGTCACCAATCTCAGCGAAAGTAAATGGAGTATGAATCAAGTAAAGATCTAAGTATTCCAATTGAAGGTCTTCCAAGGATTTCTTGATCCATTTTTCAACACCTGCTGGTGTATTTCCACATGGCGGCAGCTGTAAGAATGGTTTTAAAGAATAAACCAATCTTAATTATTTTAATGAAGCTTGAATAATATAAAACATTCAATTTTCATATATGTATGTGAATAAGTGTAGACTTAAACATGATTTTGTACTTTCCATGAAACCAATGTGTTCATAATAAAATGGGCTTCACATATTTTTATTTTGTTCAATATGTATGCTATATTTGTGGCTGAGTGGAATTGCGCAGATAAGAACAAATGTAAAACGACGAAACAGTTGCTGGTTGTTGTTATAGTAAAGATGAAAACATATAAGCGTGACTTCAGATTATATGTCGTAAAATCATGAACTGTAATGATTCATCGAAAATATTACTTAAAACAGTATTTCTATGTAAACTAAAGAAGTAAGAGTGAAGTCATTGAAGTGTTACGCAGTCACCTATCTCATGTCGTACATGTGTCAGAGTGTATGCGTGAGCCAGCGGCCGCCGCTTATTTACTATTTCTGTATACAGGGTGCCCATTTGAAGTAACGCACTAAATTATTTCCAAAACTAGACCTGGGTAACTGGCGGCTCGCGAACCACATGTGGCTCTCTCTCCCTGTTACGCGATCGATGCCAAAGGATCGTATAAAATCATTCGAGTTCTTCCTAACCAAATTTCCGAAATATATAGTATATAATAGTAAATAATAGTAATACCATGAACGTCCACAGCACAAGTATTTCATTCAAATAATTGCAAACGATACACTCCCCTTTGGTACGTCATAACTCATTTTCAAAATAATTACAGTAATACGTAGCTCATAAATCAGACTGTAACCGTTTTTTTTTTGTCGCGGATTAGAATCTATTGTTTTTCTGTTGTTGACTCGACCTAGGCCGCTTACTGCCTAATAACGAAAGTAAATAGAGGTTCGTGCCTCCAGGTATTGGAAGACGGAAGGGGTCGTGAAATAATTAATATCCGAAGGATATGCCCATTTACAGGAATGCTCCAAAGAAACTGTTTATTATCCTCGTTAAGGAAGTCCTGGTACAAGGTGAATCACGATTGCTGCCTACGTACCGACGTGGCTAGATCGAATAATAAAACAATATTATAGCGGTAACCCTCCGCATGAATCGCCGTTTAGAAAGAAAATCAGACGACGCTCCGATATTTGATAATATTAATTCGCCCGACTCGCCGTTAAGAAAGAAAATCGGACAGCGGTCCGATATATGATAATATTAAACATGCTAGAACCGTCGTTAAGAGAGAAAAATCGGACGACGTGCCGATGTATGATAATATTACCTTCGCGATGCCACACGCACGCAGAGACGGCACTTACTAGGACGCGGCGGTCACTCTACGCCTGGAAAGATCTGTATTCTACCGGTTGCTAGCCCCAACGTTATGACGGCTGGTCTACTCAGCGATAATATCTAAATATTCTATATTTTACGGACGATAGAGGGCAGGTTGCAGCGCTCACGCAATCAGCCGATTTTCGGGTGTATTGCGCTCACGGAAACCAACACTAGAACTTAGTTGCCCGGCCACGTCGAGAACCTCTCCTTCAGTGCCTAAGCGGTATCCAGAGAAGATCCGATGTTGGAAGAAACAACCTTGATCGTGTATAACCCGATCGTTTTCGCGACGCGACACGTATAGTAACTAAGAATTGATTTGGCCGGTTTGCACCGGGGAAAGACAATTCCAGCCTACCGTGCAATGCTCTCAAAGACGTGAGGAAACACCCAGAGGTACCGGCGGTGCGCTTGTGGCGGTCCGAGCAGTTACGTCGGGTATCCAAACGGAATTATGAGTTTATTCACTCTGGATGCGAGTGTTTCGGCAGGAATACCCTCAACCCGCTTGCTAGACTGTACTTGTCAGACTAATCAAGAACGACTAGAGGACCGGCGGAACACCTTGATGAACCGGGCGGAAACTCCAATCACTTAACCAGTGTCGCCAAGATAAATCGCACAATTCGGGAATCGGAATCTTCCCGCATACGACGCGAACAAATCACCACTAGCAACCTCACCTGATCAATGTTGGTGTTCTACTTACGATCTTTACCATTCAGTACCGCTAATAATCCGTTCTTTTATGAATTACTTTTATATGAATTAATGGTGACTACTACGAGGTCGCGACCGGCAATCCGACTTGGTTTTTGCTCCTAGAGTGTCGCGGCGCGGTTTGTGCTCACGACTCCTTGGTTTGAGACGCGTACGAATCGATGACAATCAGGTCGATTTGCCTGACTTGCCGGATCGGTTTGATACCGATCGTACCGTGTTTCGAGGACGAATTATTAGTCGGTCTAGCCCGGACCGCTTCCAAACGTAGAGTGATTGTTCTCCCATCGATCCTGAGCTCCTTCGATCAGGATCTTGACGGTAATTGCTTGTGCACGCGTATCGCTAGTGGGGGGTCCTGCGACGCGTCAGGCCGACGCTTAGCCTCGCAGTGCGCATGGACATGCGCCCTTAATCGCTCTGGCATCGCAATGTACAAATAAATGTATACACAATGTGACTGGGCCGGTCACAAGACTTAGAAAAAGGACTTGAGAAAGCATTTAAGAATACTTTGCTATTTTATTTATTCACAGGCATCCAATATATTAAAAACATATTCAGTTAGAGAATCGATAAAATAAAAGATAGTTCAAAACTATTTTTGTATGTATGCAGTCTTAAATATTTTTCGAATGTTAAAGAAAATATTTTTAAGACATTACAAATATATTTGCAAAGTCATGTAAATGAGCCATTTGATATAGAATTGGAAAATTAAAATGTGTTTTACGAAAAAAAACTCTGTCTCGACGGGATTTGAACCCGAGCGTTTTCATTTTTTTTGACAATGTTGCTGCAGACCAAAAAATCTGAGAAAAATTGAGTACACTACTAGTGATAGTACCTTACCAGGGAATTAATATACAAATAGCCCATATTTTAGTTTTCGAGAAATCTTCAATTTTCCGATATTTTTTTGGTTTTCCATTTTTGACAATCACAGTTTGCAACCGAAAAATCTGAAAAAATTCTATAACATGCGGCTTGATATTAAAAAAAAAAATAAGTAAGAATAAGTTAAAAATAAGCAACTCTCGGAGTTGTAGGGTTAAAATTTTGCACAGATGAGTTTTTTGTTTGGTCTGCTATCGAACGGTATATGACTCATTGAAAAATCGCTAAGGACAGTTTTGACTATCTTAATCGGCTAGGCCCTTTGTAGAGAATGACATGGTACAATGAATCTTTCTTCCACTTTAAAAACTTTTGTTTATAATGCAAATATCGTCAAGACGCAAAAATATGTTGTTGAAATAAGATACGATTGTTTACCCTAACCTAATACAAAAATATATTCTATTTAAAAAATCCGACTTTTTTATCTCCTCCATGTCTCTTTTATATAATTTGCTGAATAGTAAATACTTAGGATGATAAAAAGTATTCAGTAAGAGTAACATAGAGTAGTTAAATTATAATTATTAAAAGTATTAAATTATTATTATAAGTATTAAATTATAACTGGTTATACTACCTTTGTCACGATGAAGAGTTCTGATCGTTTTACTTTTCCAGAGTCAATCCAATTTTTAAGGACTCTACCAATTATTTTTTCATTTTCATATACCGGAGCAGTATCTATGTGTCTATATCCAGCCTCCAAGGCAGTATTTAAAGCGGTTTCCAGCTCTTCTTCATTAGTTGCCTTGAAAAAAAATAATACACTTAGTTTCCATTGCTATTCTTTCATTACTATAGTTTAAATGTTCATGGTCTCATTTCAAATTGAAATAAATAACCAGGCTCCAGATTTTATGCATTAATGACAAAAATGACTGACTATGCAGTAATCGATTTGTCCTAAATTTGTTATGAATTTAATTTAATTTAGTACGCGTTTATGCCAAACATCGAGCCATCTGTTTCCACATGTCGCACGAAATTGATACCAATGCCTCGTCCATGCCAAATACAGGCCAAACCTTAAAGCGTTGCCACATCTGCCACATAAGTGTGATGACCTGCCCTCTTCAAACGATACGTTTTGCTATAAAGTTCCGTGAAAATTTGCCACTGATTTGGCAACGCCAAGCGTTTGACGTCAAATACCGATAGAGTCTCAGCAGCCTCTTGACACCAAATTCGCATACATTACCAAGCCTTTTGCATGTATTTGATCGAAGTAGACTTGGCTGACTGGATATGATTTTCAGTAGTAGCAAAATTTAAACTATTGGAGAGTATGAATATTATTATCAATTTATTAAATTAACTAATCAACAAGTAGAAATTTCTAAGTTGCTCCTGTTTCTTGCAACAAATGCAGACAATTTTTATGTTGCATAAAATTTAGTCTAATAATAATTGAACAGCAAAACATTTTGTCAAGGTCTGATACGCCTTATTCGAAAGAACATAAAATAAATTTTTTACTCTGAATTTTTTAACTTCAAAAGCACAAAAAATGCAATAAAGTTATGTGAAAAATAAATAAATTATACAGAAAAATATGTCATTAGAAAGCTCCTTCTTATATTTTTTCTGCAGTTGGAAGACCTACTCATCTGATAGTATAGACAGATTTTATTTTAACAAATTTTTAATTTTGAAAATATATTAAGAAATATCTTAAATAGTTACGTAAACATAGAATGTTATTATTTAAATTGGGAATTATATATTCTATATTTTATATTCTATAGTAATATTTGCTCTGTAGTAGTTATTCTGTAATGGTAAAACTTCACTTCAGCATATTTAAACACGTTAAAATATTGCTAATATCTCATTTCCATTAATAGTGTTAAAAAATACAAAAAAATAATTGAATAACATTGTTTTTCATTTTTCTTTATTTCTACAAATAATTTATTAAATAGTTTATTATACATTGTTGAAAAATCAAGGCGTCTAATAAAAATATTAACATTGTGTAGCCGTGAATAATTGTATTCAGAACAAAAAGATGGAATAGAAATATTTTTAGTAAAACCACTTGACATTACATGAATAAATTCAAATTATTGCTTAAAACAAAATTTAAAATTTATAATTTTCATAGTATATGTTTAAATCAAATATATTTTAAATCTATCGTTCTCACAATTATTACTGCTGTGTAGTAATAATGCGCTAGCCAATAAGAAAAAAGATGGAATGGTATCCCTACTCTGGTGCGTATTTCGAATAAGTACAAACAGTTATACATAGAGTGTAGATAATTGTAGATCAGAAGTATTTACATGTGCCATGTGAGTTACAAGAAACCGGTCTTGTTTCGATAAAAGTGCAATTTATTGCTGAACTCATAGTATTGGTTTTAATTGAATAATAGAATATACATGAACAACTAAGTAAGTTAAAAATCTTTTTAGTAGTTACTAATATGCTTACGAACTTAGTACTATTTATTCAGATAATTCAGTAATGTGTTGCATCAATATTGTTCTATTGTTTTGGTATGTTATTGTAAAGAGAAGTATGGTAAATGATTTGTGGAATAATTAAAATGATTTTAGTAAGAAACAAATACAGCAGTTTATCCTTAAGAATGATTCGATTCTTAACCTCAATCTTACTTAAGAATATATCACAGTTAAGATTACGTTTTCTTGAACTGATAAACTACGAGTGTTCTAAATGCACATTTTCGTAATAAAGTTCTAAACACGTGATTTGGACAAAAATGTATATACATACAATTACAACCTAACATAAGTAAACATAAGAACAATAAAACAGTAAAATTTGTATTGTTCAACGGTACAAATTTAGCAATACATGCGCAGTTAGAATTAATGTTACAGTTTCGTAATGAATGTATTTATGTCTAATGTATAAGACAGCAAATATATTATTCAGTGAATAATTAAAATTAATCTTTTCTGTCGCTAATGACCTTGCAGTCAATGCGACATTAAATTCAAAAGAAAATAGAAAATATGTTTACATTTCTGTGTAAACAAAGCATATTTAATGAAAATTGTGGTTATATATTTGGTGAAAGACAAAAAAATAATTGGACATATGATAAAATATATATTTAAATAAATACTTGATATTATCATCTTTCGCTTGAATTGCTATTTCATTAAAATATTTACCAGTATTTTCAAATACTCTTTGTATATTTCTGAAACAGTTGATTTTGTTATTTTGCTTATGCAATAATGCTTCTTATAGTGAGTCACAGTCAAAATCAAATACCACATACCAGAAAATATTTCATCTCATAAAAAAGTTTAGTATTGATTTGGGAAAAAGGATTAAATGGCTATATATTATAAATTTATCTGTATTTATTATGTAGTAACACAAAAACAAATGAATCTTTTAAGGAACACAGAAAAATTAAATTACTAATATTAAAAAATTGCTTCACAGCTAATGTTTTATTCGGCTCTGTCGATTAGATTTTATCTCATGCAACCTACTTTCTATCGATTTCACCAATTTTGCAGTAAAATTGGGTACATTTACTTCATTATTCTATTAGTGCTCTTTTCAAAACATTTTTATTTTTGATGATGTTTCCAAATTCTAATTTTTAGTTCTTGCCAGATGTGCTCTATGACATTCAAACCCGGTGATTGCTGAAGTGTATTAATTTCTTTGTGACAATTATAATGTAACCATATGCTGGCTACATGCGACAGGTGTTTAAGATCATTGCCACTATTTAACACGTTCAGCGCCATGTCATCCAAATATGGGTGACGCTAGTTTTTAAATAATTTCAAAAATCTATTGTCATTTTAATATATCCAAACAAACTGAATTTGACTAGGATGTTTCGAATGTGAAAGAGTTCTAATTCTATTCCCTATAATCAATTTTAACTTTCTAATTTCGCTTTAATAAAATTGCTTTGATTTTGTGAAAATTTTGGTGGTCGATTGTTGGCGACGAACGTGTTAAGCCAATTTAAGCCAATCTAAAATTCCTAAATATTTAGCACTGCATCTTAAATTCTTTTTCAAAATATTTACATAATTATATTTGTTCGTATTGCCTTCGATAAATTCTAAACTACCCACTTTAGCAGCAGATATACAACCCTAGACCATCACTAATTGATCTTCATATTTCACAGTACAGTTAAAATTTTTTATTTTGAACTTTTTATTAGGTTCTCACCACACAATAATTTTACCATCCAGATGAAAAACATTGAATTTACTTTCATTCATAAAAATAGTCTCTCTTCCAAAAATTAAGATCTTTGTATAAATAGTTTCTTGCGAAATATACTCCCCTTTTTTATTTTTCTCACTCAAGAAAGGTTTATTCTGAACCGCACAACCATGAAAATTTTGTTTTCTTAATACTTTTCTTATTGTTTCTAGATTTACAATGTTTTCTAAATGAGTGTCAACTTTATCAGTAAGTTTAGAGACACTAATCATCCTTTATCATACACATTCAACTTCTTGTTTGGAGCTTTTCTTGACAAATTATTTATTCTATCTTCATTTTGATATCGTTTCACGATATATTGAACAGTACTTACATTTCTGTTAGTAACCTTAGCAATTTCGCGATAACTTTTACCATCTTGGAAATTTCTTACAACAATTAATCAATTTTTTATTGTAGTTTTCTTCATCGTTACGATTTCTGACTTTACAAGACGACTCTATTATTTTCCAACTAGCTAAACAATATAATTATTCACATGTTTTATAATTTTCATTTATTTTCAGGGGTTCCCTGTGAAAAACAATGGGGATATAGGTAACGTTTCTAGATTGAATCCTATTCACTTCATCTTTTTTAATGTCTAGGAAGATTCATTTGTTTTTGTATTACTGCAAAATAAATATTGATAAATTAAGAATATATACCCATCAAATCCTTTTTTCCAAATCATCCCTAAACTTTTTTACAAGACTTTTTTTTCTGATATGTGGCATACAATTTTGACTGCGACTCTCTGTATCTAATTAGACTCTGTTATATGTAATAAGACTCTGTTTTATTGGATCATTTAACCAATTTTTATGCTTCTTTTCAATTATAATGCTTCTTATAACTTTTTATGTAATATATTAAGTTTACTTTTTATCAAGGTTATTTATCAAGGTCCTTATTATTGACAATTACTCTGATAGCATCAATAATGTTGTTAAATTTAACAGTTGATGTTATAAATGATTTCTGATATGATTCATTTGTTCATCTCCAAACTTCATGTCTTTTTAAAATTGCTGTAACTTCTCATTTTCATTACTTCATATTACATTTTTTCAAACTGATATGGCTCATTCAGATAGTTTTTCACAAAAGTAGATATTTTTTCCCTCACATTTGTTTTATTAACATGTGATCTACATTTACTCTTGTAGCATTTTAATTCAGGTTTGTGCAATTTTTGTTTTACTATTTTCCTTAAAAAACATAATTTGATTTTGTGAATAGTAACAAACAATTCTGTGATCTTCTTGTGTATTAATATAGCATCCTCATCTATGAACTCACCCATTTCCCAAAATATTATGTAGTAAACATCTCTCATAGATCTTATTATCAAACGTTTAACTTCAGTGTACTTTTTTATACTTTATTCTTGTGTATTGACAAACAGTTGATATTTTCATTAAATATGGTCTGCATATACGAAAATACAAATATTAATATGAATTTTTAGTAAATAATTTATACAGTATAGGAATATGTTGTAAATAAAATTGAAATATACAACAATAACCTTAATTCGCTAAAACTTCTTTGATACCTAGATGCTCCTACACCCTGTTTTCTAGATTTTATCTTCAACAGTAAATTTTCTATTATCTATGAGATTCTGTTAATGTCACAAATGTATTTTTTTTATCACGTAATAGATATTTTAAGTTAAAAGAACATTGATGACATATATGTTGGGATTTGTGTTATTCTATACACATATTATGTTGATTTATGTTTTTTTACCAATGCTTTTAAATAATGGAATTATAAGAGTTTATAGATTTGATCGTGTAAATTAAAGTTGTTTATTGATATTTTGGACAAAAATCTTACACTAATGAATCTTAATTTCACTCCATTACTATAACTTCATTCTATTCCAATATTAGTTTACAGAATATTTTCATTACTAGGTTAATTTCGAATAAGATTTCTGTTTCATTTGAAATTAACTGGGGAAGGGGTGATGCTATATTAAAATAATATATGATAAAAAAAGAGAGCACACTGTAAAGTAGCTTAAATTATACAATGCATCTAGATGTACAACTTATTTCCACGTCTAACAGTGGATAATGATGAATGCAGAAACAGTCACTACCATAACCATCGTGGTGCTGCTTAGTCAAGGACATACAGTTATGGACAAAAGTATTATATTATGATGGTCAAGAAACATAGTATTTGTTGTAGTCATTGTTAGACGAATACTAATGGTGAAGTTTACATTTTAATATAGTAACAGTTTTATAATTGCAGCTGTTTTCAATGAAACGCATGTATTGTTAATTAAAAAGTTTCTTGTTCTCAGAAATTCATTAAAAATTTAATTCCTTTGTCTTTTACTCAGTAATTTATTTGTAGGAGAAAACAATGAAAATTTGTTTAACACTAAACCTACTGAACAGTAAAATTGGCTGATATATGTTGCCACATAAAAATGAGAAGATTCATAAATTTTATACATTTTTTATTATATTTGTTACTCTAATGATTTGGTAGGTTTAGTGTTAATTAAGTAAATCCATATTCCATTGTTATTATAATAAATAATAATTGTGTGATGAATTTATCATTTAATCAAATATTTTTACTTCTATTTGTACTGATCACAAACAACGTACTTTTAAATTTTGGCTGTAGTTTGTTTCCTTCGTAAACGATTTTATTTTCGTTCCTATCAACTAATTCATAACTGTTTCATAAAATAGTGTGGATTGATTAAAATGTTCAGAATTTTAGATTTATAATACATAATTTGATAATATTATATGATCAGTCTTTCCATTTACCTCATGATATTATTGATATATCGTTAAGTATTGAGATATGTAAAAGACTTCTAGCGCTGAGTCTGAAATAGGTAGATACAGTTGCGGACAAAATTGAGTGGACAGACAGTGGAAATGATTATAAATAAAATGTAGTCGAACTAGTATTACTACTATACACTCAACTCTTTTTGTATATTACATATCCTTATGGCGTATATAACATTTAGTGCAAAACTCAAGTTAATGTTTATACTTTTGTACACAGAAATCGTACTTAACGGCAAAGTTAGCAAATTTCTCAAGGACAAAAATGAGTGGACATCTAACAAAGCGCAAGATTAATATTTAGTATGCTCTCCGTTTGCTTGAATTACCGCTTCTAAACGTCGTGGAAAACTGTTTATTAGGTTTTCAATGCAATCCTTGCTAATTGCTTCAAATGCTGACCGTCAACTTGAAATAGCTGATCTTATTATTCCGTTTGTCCAACCTTCGAGTTCAATTTGCTCCATAAGTTTTCTATTAAATTTAAATCTGGACTCTGCACTGGCCATTCGAGTAGGTTAATGTGAGAATCCTCCAAAAATTTTTTGGTTTCTCTCGCTGTATATTTCAGATCATTATTCTGAACCAAAACAAAATCTTCGTCGAGTTTCATTTTTACGACAGCTTCTTCTAAGTTTTCATTTATTATATCGATATACTTGTCGACATTTATTATTCCATAGATTGGAACTAAAGTGCCAACACCATACCGAGAGAAGCATCCCCATACCATCGACGACCCTGCGCTAAATTTAATCGTTGGCGTTATAAACGGCTTTTTATATACTTCGTTCTTCTTCCTCCACACTTTCTTCGTCTTCTTTAACTGCCGCAACTCTTACTTTCGTCAGTCCATACTACGTTTTTCCAGAATGACAGTGGCATGTTAACATACTTTTTTGCGAAAGCTAAACTTTTTTTCGCATTTGCCTTATTAATATGTGGCTTACTTCTAGCTTTGCAGCATTTTAATCCTGCCTCGTGTAATCTCCGCCTTATCGTTTTTGATGACACATTTAATCCTAAGGTTTCTTGAATATTACGCGATGCAATGCTTGAAATCATGATGACATTGTCGAATAATTTGACGATCTTCACACATTCTTGCGCATCATAAAATGTTAAGAATTATTATGATTGACTGAGCTTTTAAAAGATGTCGCTAGTTACCGCCACAATTCAATTTTAAGCGAATTTTAAATCAAGTACGATTTAAGAAACTAAGAACCGTTTCGAAAAAATACAACCGTTTCAAGAAAATACATATTTTTCCGGAAAGACATACATTTCGTGGATTAATACGGAAAATACTAAAGGAATTGATATTCAAGGAATTATGATGACCAAGATGTTATATTTTTGTTCGGTACTGTATGTAGTAGTGTACCTCGATCTATCGTGACTTTCACATGCTGAATTAACCTTGTGCCAGTATTTCTTAACGGAATATACAGGGTGATTCACGGAACTGTAACAAGCTATATTTTTGTTCTGGTTTGAGTTAAGGAAAAATGTTAGAGTGAAATAAATTCTTTTCCCGTAGTAATCGTGTAACCTCGTAATCGACGTCTTTCTAAATGGATACTCACATTTTTTTCGCAAATATCTAATCCTTCCTTTATTCTATATAAAAAAAATTATTATTGAAAAATGAAAATTAAGAAAAAATTTTTTATGATCCATTACAAACTTGATTTTAAAATATTTTCAGTAGAATGGGACACCAGCACACAATGCAAGGATAGCTACACAATTCCTTACACTTATGTACGGCGATAATTATTTCAGTACACGTTTTCCGATACATATAAAAAATAAGATACACACATATCCTATTAATTCAGTAGAAGATCTAAAAGAACAAATTACAGTTCATTGCAGAGCAATAACCAAGCAACAACTTAATTCAGTAATGAAAACGATTAGAAAGCGTTGTGTGAAATGTTCAGAATGTAGTGGGGAGATGTTTTAACATTTACTTCGATGAGACATTTTTAAAAAAATCTTTTGAGCTATTCATTTTTCGATAATATTACCCCAACACATTTTTTTACGCAGAATAAAGAAAGGTTTCGATATATACGAAAAAATGCAAGTACCAATTTAGAAAAACGTCGATGATCTTTACATAACCTTTACACGCTCACCTACGAGAAAACTATTTATTTCACATTATTCATCTTTCGTCGCTAACATTTTTTCATATCTTGTATTGTGGACAAATAATTTTCCGGTCTATCTAAACGTTGACGATTGTGTCGTCAGGGCTAGCAAATTGTGAATCTCCGTATCTTCGTCGGTGTCTCGTTTTTATATAAAAAATGTCTATGGGAGAGAACTGGCACTTATCCAGTTATACAACTTCTCTTTGGGCAGGACCCCTTTTTGGTAAGATGAGAACTGCCCACTACAAATTTCCAGGGGGTAGAAGACGGTCCACTACGGATGGGCCCAAGGCGGTTAGAAAATGACCGCTAGATGGGTTAAGGTGGTTCGCGAATGGATGCAACCAGGTGTTTTGCTGATGATCTGGCTCTCTATGATTATTATTTTATTATTCAAGGGTCAATTATTTGCAAGACGTCGGAAACTTTCCAGGGTGGTAGCCCGAAATAATTTGTTTCGGCTGAACTAAGCTCCTCACAAGCGATTGACTTGAACTGTTGCTATATATTCGGAACAAATAAGTAGACAAATTAATTTCGCACATCATGTACTTGATAGGAACTTTCTGAAGTAGATTATCGCGGAGATTATCTGATATGGACAGATTAGCGCAATATATGTTTGTATTGTCATGAAATCACATTCGTGCATTATATTGTTATACTGTTTATTGAAATTAGGAGTCTGAGACATACTGATAATCATAAAAGCTATCTCTACTCCACTCTTTGTTGCAATAAATACGGTAGACAGTTGTTACAGCTCCAGTGTATCTCATAAGGGAACCTCGGCAACAAAAATTCCAAGAAATCTGCAACCTTGCACAAATATAGTTCAAGTTATCTTAAAAATGAAACAATTTTCAAAGTATACTCTAAAACGATCCTTGGGGTGAAAACAAACTCTCAAAGATATTACGAATTCATTTATTATCATCAATGTTACGTCAATGTTATCGTCGATGTTACAATTTTTTTTTATTATTGTCGATAGATTTAAAATGGTATAAGATATTAAAAAATGATTGAATACAAAGTTTTATGTTGTAAATACAAAGTATTTCGTGCTCTATAAATCGTGCTCTGTATTTGAAATAGAAAAGTTTCCATAATTTATCCCCACTTCGCTACTCGTGTTAAAGCTGCGGTTATGGTGGATCGTGGATTCGACATTAGCCAACTCAACCGACATATTTCCGAAACATATTTCCAGGCAAAGTTCAGTCCGGGCACGATCTGTACACATTGTTGGTATGTCGAGAATACATATAATGATAGAAATATTACGTCATTTCATTTTTAAAATTATCGATGACCTTGAAATCTCGAAAAATATGGCCTTCAAAAAGGAATTATTTCCACTCCAACATGTGTCCTTTCGGACCATACAAATCTGTTCCTCTAGAATTTCTGAGTATCGTTAACGATAACGGAGATATTGCTTTGTAACAGTTTTAGTGAATCACCCTATAAAATGTGTTCTTACGTGATGAAATGCGATATGCTTTTTTAAAATTCAATATCCACCAATTTTCTGCTTTAAATGACGAAAAGATCGACTTGTTCATTTGTTTCAAATAGCTTCCATATGTACCATATACTTTTGTTTTATCTAGATAAATTTTTATTTGATTGGATATTTATTCGATAGTGTCGAATAAAATCTTATTCTTTAGTTTTGACATCCATCTTTAAAATTGTATCCAACTCTGATAGGTACGATAATACCTCAAGTTTTGCGAGATTCTTCGGCCGCAACATGCTCTTGTAGTGTGAATAGGGGTGGAAATTGTTTTGCTCTGATTGGCTGACGATTTAATGTTAAGACAGGATTCAGAAAATTCAGCATTCAGGCGGCAGAAAAATCGTGCAAAAACTGAGGTATTACTGTAATGTCCACCGCTCACTCGAAGTCCCGAAGCAATAAAAGTGGAAGGAATACACTGTTCCTATTTTATAGATGGGGATGGGCAGTCCGACCCCCATTGCCATTGTACCATCCCGCGGGACTTCAAGTGTACGATGAACAGTACATAGTCGCAGTGCCAATAATTATCACTAAAATTGAAATAACTCGCTTTCGAGATAAAAATGCTGCAGTTTGTGTGTATGATATTGAAGAGAATTGAGTACGGATTTTTCAATCCGCGTTTTTTGCATACAAAAAATGATTTATTACCACAAAAATTAGTCGGCAAAATATTTGCATATATTCGAAACAGCGTAAAAAATTTTGTGAAAATGTATATTTTCAAAATTTTATCCGTGAAACTACTAGTAGTTGATTTTCATCTGATTACGGATCCGTACGACACGGATTTTGATATACGTGTATTTAGTATTCAATATACGTGAACGTGTATTTTATTAGAAATACTGAAAATACAAGTATTTTATTCTACATGAAATAATTACATAAAATGAAAAATATTAGCAGTACTTCTGTACTAAAATACATTTACAGTGGTTGCCATTGAATAATTTCACATAAATAGATAACAGTTTCACAATGCAGCTTGTTTGCATTGTCTTATGAACAGAAGGCCACTTTACGAAATAATCTTTACAGAAGATGATGGCCAGACGTTACATAATTGTAATTCATCTATAGACATTTTATAATACTTATATGCAATATAATAATTGACCCCAAAATGAAATAATTAAATTCAACTCATTTTCCTATATTTCAAACAAGGTTTTACAAATAGTAATTTTCGATATTATAAAAAGATTTTTTGAGGAAAATTGCAATCTTCCGAGTAATTTATCAAAATATGTTGCTATAATCGGTCTCAAATTTATATATGCGAAACGATCGCTATGAATTTTCAGACACTAACGCAAAACTAATGAAAAAATCTGTCGACCAAAAGTTACCCAGTATTCGGCTAACTATGAATTGTATTAATGCAAGTCTGTATAGAAGTTTTTATTCAATAAAAAATAAAGGTGATAAGAATTTTTTTATGAAATCGTATAATCTTTTTTATGCAAATTGATGCATCTTTATATTTTCTTTGACAAATTGTTATGGCATTTGGGTCGAAAATTGATTAGCTTAGAAGTTATGATTTTTGTTCCGAACGCTCATATAAACGTCGCATAGTGCAGCGATGTATTAAGATTCATTCATACAGATCGACTCAAGGTCGACACCAATCCAAGAATCATATCTCCTGTACACAACTTCTTTATCTGTATATGAAGACGAGATTGCTTCTTGCAGTGATTTACAATAAATTTATAGTTTCAAATACATACCCATAATAGTATGAATGTATTGATGCCGATTCAACTCCAGATCTCTTTTCACACTGTACTACCGTTTTCAAATCTCCTGAAACCCATGTTTCTCATCTCACATCATTTAGACTCTACAGTTTCGAAAACTACACTGTGCACAATGTCACCTGCCCCTTAAAACTCTACAACTTTGGTATTTAACAATTTTCAATTAGGTGCATAATTTAAAAGATATTCGTGATGTGCAAGTTATATGATTTATCATTTATATTAAGTAAAATCTAGCGGTATTAAATTGAGTGATTCAATTATTCAAATATTTATTTATGTTACGTTGCACGCTGGCGATTGTCGAGGTTTTTTTATCTCATATTAGTATGATTGTATTGGTCGTGCAGAATCCTAGCATTTCCTTAAACTAATGTAAATATTTTGATATATAATAATAATATTATTTACTTAGTTATTTACTAATTTTGCTGGATGTCTAAATTAATAAAAGAAGTTTCAGGAGCATGCGACTACATCGACGAAAAGAAAATTTAATAGTGTTTTTGTTATTATTGGTAATATTACGTTATTGGTAAAATATATTCTCTAATATAATACAAAGGAAGTACATAAATTCTAATAATATTCAGTAATGATTCCACAAGTTGTTTAAGATAATTGTTTTAATAAAGGAAGTGTCTGTATACTTGTAGACGGAGTTGTATGTAATGATTACATACATATTAGTTACAAGTCTTATTAAGTAAAAATATAGAGAAATCATTAGTTGTTGTGTTACGAGTTTTCAACCTACAATATACGAATTGTAGTGAAATAAAAGTATATTTGTAACAATGATGTTTAGCACTAATTATATTTCACTACTTTCTTGGAAAAAAGGGTCAATTACTGAATACGGGTCAGCAATTGTATACGATGTTTACGCAATTACTTTTGAGATACACTTTAGTTAAGTTTCCTTTCGAAATAGCATATTTGATGAATGCAAACCGCAGATAAGAAAATAAAATAAACAAACAAAAAGAACCCTCGAATTTCAAATGAAGACAAGCAACTTTACCTGCCACGTGCCGAAGCCCAGCAGAGGCATGCACTGTCCGTTCGGAAGCAAGATAGTATTCGACTCCATTTGGCACCGTTCGGTGAGAATATCGTCGCTCGACTGAAACAGGTTGAGTCGCCGTACCCGGACTTCGCCTTACGCTTGACGCCTTGCGGCTTACAATCCGAATGTACTTTCACTCTGATCACTTCGCTTCCAGCCTTGAGGAATTCGATAATTAGGACACTTCCTCGAAGCGTTTAGTCTTCCGTGTCTTTCAAGGTTGAGTATTTAAAAAAGAGTAGATTTTAAACTTTGCATATATTTCCGTTAGCTGCAAAGAAAACAATTTCATGCACAAGATTTATTTATCCAGTAATAAAAAATGATAGAATACGAAATAATGATAATCGTAGTAAGTTCTTGTTAATTCTTTTACTTAAATCGATTTTTTCAAAAACCTAAAGCGTAGATAAATTTTGCAATTAGCTTTGAAATCAGCGTATTAAAATTTACGAAATTGACAAGAAATGATGTCTAATATGTCATTAAAAAATCCAATTATACGTGGTATTGGATAAATATTAATTTTGTTGGAATATTTCTAGTTTAACATAAATTTTCAAGGTTAAAAAATGTTCATACTATATCCTTTCTATTTTCCCTTATTCTGTGACATTTCAGCTTTAAAGTAAAACAAAAATCAGCACTTTATTTCATTTCTATCAAAAGTTCTTTGATTTTGACACAACATCGTTAATTTGCCACACTTAGAACTAGTTAATATTTATAAAAAAAATATTTGAAATTTTGAATATTCTCATAATTAGTGAAATCGTACAATGCAGTTAGAATACTGTTAGTGAAACACATAATTGTTTAAATAATATAATTTTTATTAATATGTTTATTACATCAACATCAACTCCCCAAGTTTTCTATTGAATTCAAGATCGGACTTTGTGCCGCCACTCCTACAACTTAGTCTGTGACCGGCCCAGTCACATATATAAGCATATTTGTATATTGCGATGCCAAAGCGATTAAGGGCGCATGTCCATGCGCACAGCGAGGCTAAGCGTCGGCCTGACGCGTCGCAGGACCCCCCACTAGCGATACGCGTGCACAAGCAGTTACCGTCAAGATCCTGATCGAAGGAGCTCAGGATCGATGGGAGAACAATCACTCCGTAAAATATAGAATATTTAGATATTATCGCTGAGTAGACCAGCCGTCATAACGTTGGGGCTAGCAACCGGTAGAATACAGATCTTTCCAGGCGTAGAGTGACCGCCGCGTTCTAGTAAGTGCCGTCTCTGCGTGCGTGCGGCATCGCGAAGGTAATGTTATCGTATATCGGCACGTCTGATTTTTCTCACTTAACGACGGTTCTAGCGGATGTAATATTATCACATATCGGAGCGCCGTCCGATTTTTCTTTCTTAACGGCGAGTCAGGCGAATTAATGTTATCACATATCGGAACGTCGTCCGATTTTCTTTTTAAACGGCGATTCATGCGGAGCGTTACCGCTATAATATTGTTTTATTATTCGATCTAGCCACGTCGATACGTAGGCAGCAATCGTGATTCACCTTGTACCAGGACATCCACAACAAGGATAATAAACAGTTTCTTTGGAGCATTCCTGTAAATGAGCATATCCTTCGGATATTAATCACTTCACGACCCTTTCCGTCTTCCAGTACCTGGAGGCACGAACCTCTATTTACTTTCGTTATTAGGCAGTAACCGGCTTAGGTCGAGTCAACAACAGAAAGACAATAGATTCTAATTCGCGACGAAAATACGGTTACAAGTCCAACATTTTTTCGAGACCTATTTTTAGAACTGCTTCCGCTAAATTTTCGTTTATTATTTCAGTATACTTGTCAGCCTTCATTATTTCTTCAATTTGTGCAAAACTACTAACTCCATTCCATGAAAAATACCCCCATGACATTAACGATTCACCTCCAAATTTTACAGTAGATGTAATGAACGGCATTTTGTATGCTTCACATTTTGTTCATCACACATAATGCTTTTTTTCAGTTCTTGAAATTCAGATCTGCTTCCGTTACTACATATTGCTTTTCTCCACAATGATATTGGCATGTTTATATATTTTTTAACAAAAGTTAAACGTTTCTTCATATTGGTTTGATTAATGTATGGCTTGCATTTGGCTTTACAGTATTTTAATACTTTGCGTACGGGTCACGAGATATCTTCCATATATGAAGCCGAACTTTGAGACCAGCTTAAGAGATATCTTGTTTTAATGTTTTTTTTCGGGTAGAGCACTGTACTATCCATACGTACACGAAATCCATATATGTATAAGAGATTTCTGGGATCTGAGAGGGGTTAAATTGAAAAACAAAATAATAATTGATCGATTTAATTTTATTTATATAATAAATAATAGTTAAAATGTAGAAAGATCTACATAATAAATAGATGTATAAAAATATGTAATAATATTTATAAATACTTTATAAATGTGAATTAAAAAGATGTATAAATGCATTGTATACATTTTTTGCGGGGCACTCAAAAATGTGCCAGCCTTGGAAGCGCGTTTAGCGAGCGGTGTGCCATACTCAATGTGTTAACATTAATCCTTAACCGACACTTTTTGTATACCTATACCTACCGTACCCGGTCAAAATGACCGGTTTTTAAAAAAAGTTTATTGTTTTTATAATCAAACGTAGATAATAGTCAATTTGCTGTTGAATGAATTAGTAGATAAACAATTTCCATAAAATGACGAAATTTATTTTTATATAATTTTAATTATAAACTAAAAAAAGGCTAAAACTGAGCGGTAGTTTCTTTTATTCATATACACCATATATAGACGTACATATAAATCATTTCTAAATATATGAATACTATATATCATATACATCTTCATTGCATTTTTTATAAATTATTTTGTTCTCAAATGTACATTTGCCGCACACATTTTGTGCATTCTGAACAGATTGTCGTAGTTTTGCAACCTGTACAATATTTCGTTTGACAAATTTTTCTTACGAGTAAATCTGAACTTGTATTTGTTGATGGTTTCGGTACATTTTCTTTTCCCGCGATTCTTGATACGCAGCGCCAAGTTCTTTAGCTAAATGGAATACAAATATTTGCCTTGAAATTTTAGTATATTGCACAGCATCTCACCAGATGCTGCCAAGATTTCGACAAGATTTCGACTTGACAATATATTTTCTTGTCATTTCGTCCGTCGTAACTATACCTAACTTTGTACTGTTGTAAAATCTGATTCTTTCCGGTACACGCTTTTCAGATTTTTCTATTTCTATTGAGTTATGCATGGAACATAGTACAAGTACTTTTTTTATTTGATTTGCTTTTATACACTGTAAGAGAAGTATGGTTCGATTTATACAGTTTGCTTGAAAAAAATTTCATATTATCTTACCGTCTTTTGGCATATTTAGGCAATTCTCGTTTATTTGCACGGATGGTTCCAACAATCATAGTCCTGCTTGCAACTAGTTTTTCTGGCTAGTGAAAAGCGTAATAAAAATTGTCGATTGTTGCGTTCCTTCCGCAGCCTGTGAATGGTTCCATGAGCTTCAGAACAACGAACTCTTTAAGTGGAATTGAATCTTGTCTTCTCTTATCCTTTCCCAAACTAGAGAAATCCATTTATTACATACCTCCTGCTGACATCAGATGCTAGCCAGAATTTTATCGGAAACTTATTTTGTTAATTTGGCACGTACCGTGTAAATCTACACCTAGTTTTACATGTAAACAACTGTATACTTGTAGTATATAATATACTGTTTACTTATATAAGTATATAAGTAACTCCGGGAAATGAGGGGCTCCTGAGGTTATTTGAAGTAACTTTTCCCTTAATAAAAATGCAATCCGCGACTTTGTTTACGAATTATTAACAAAAAACAGTGGCCAATGAGAGGCGAGCGCGCGAATTTTCAAGATGCTGGTATGTGGTCGAGACAGCGAACCGAACCCTGCTTCGCTTCGGGGCACGACGGAAGAAGGGGGCTACGTTCAGACTCTGAGCGACGTTGGAAGTAATGAATAAGGCCCGGAGCGTGAAATTTCTGAATTTGTTTTACTACGTGACAGACTTATTTCAGAATGAGTGAAAAATATTTATCAATTTTTCGGACCTGAAATAGTAAGTAGTTTAATCGTGACAACTGTTTTAATTTTACTGGTGTGCATGATATTTCGTGTGTGCCATATGAAATTTGTATGCGATGTGTACAGAGCAGATTAACAATAAGTAACCCCGTCGAAGTACGTAAATGATATCGTAATTTAAATAATTCAGTGTCCGAACAGAATTCAGCAAATAATTCGCAAAGCTATGTTATTGATAAAGAATCCCGTTAATGTTAAACATGTTATTAATATGAAATTCACCCATGTAGTTGTACATCCACTTCATGGTCGGAGGATAATGCATTGACCTCGTACAATGTGTGATGAACGGCACAGCTGATCTGTATAAGATAGTTTGGCGATCGATGAAAAACAGTTGGAAAACGCTTGTAGGAAAACGAAGCATTGTCGGCCATCGTACAGTATTCCACAGTTCCTATCGTTAGACGTGTTAAACAGACCACACATTTTAAACCAAGACAGATCGTCCATAATTATTGTTGAATAAGTGATCAGTGTTTAGTGATAGTGCAGTGAAAGTGAACGTTAGAGTAGCCTGCCCAGAGACATCCTTCTGTTCGTCGTATACAGATCAAGTTGTGCCATTCTTCATACATTGTACGAGACCAATGGATTATTTTTCGAGTATGGCGTGGATTTACAACTAAGTGGGTGAGTTTCTTATTAATAACGTTTCTGATATTTCTCAAATTAATAACAAATCCAGAAAATTCATTGTTCATTCCTTCGAACGCGGCTCGGAGCCTGAGCATAGCCAGCTCGCTCCCTCCGTCGCGCGTCGGAGCAAAGCAGTGTTCAGCTCGTTGGCTCGACCTCGTTGCAGCGCATTGAAAATTCGCTCGCTCGCCTCTTACTTGTTACTGTTTCTCATTAAGAACTCTTAAACAAAGCCGCGGTTTGCATTTTCGCTAAGGAAATAGTTACTTCAAATGGCCTCAGGAATCCCTCATTTCCCGGAGTTACAATAATTTTTAATAGTAATGTGTGCGCCGGGTTTATAACAATTCTGGTTGTTCTCAATAAGATATTATAGCAAATTTATTGGCTTGTAAATACTGGTTTCTTTCATTCTTCTTATCAAAGCGTATAAACCTCATAATTTCAGTAAATACATTGCTGCTTGTCTTCTGAGTTGGTCATGTCACATTGAGATACTGATTCTTTTGGTTCAGGATCTGAGTAAAGACCATATTAGCTCGAGTCTATTTGACCGCTCAAGATAATATGGTCTTTACTCAGATATATATTTCTTGTGAAAAAAAAAATAAAACGAGAAGTAAATACTAAAAAATATATTTGAAGGTAGGATGGTCTATTAAAACTGTTGTGCGGAGTGAATTGTTTTTAATAACTATATATATATAAAATGGTTGGTTTTTTGGAATTCGATTATATCGCCTCTACGTAAGAAGTCTAATACATTTTCCATTCAGCGTTTGCTCTGGTTTCACCGTCTATTCTTTACGCCCTTAGCGTGTTTGTTTTAAGGTATTTGGAGGAAATGAGTTTGTTGTGACAAGACCATGGGACTTTTCTTCAGGCCACCCGCGCCGGATCGTCTTAGCGAAGAGCCGATAAGTCCGTTTCAAGTAGCTTTCAGATAATCCCTTAATTTACGACAGTCTCCGTTTGCTATTGAAGATTTTTGAAAAAGCTATACTAAACATGCGACGACAAAGTCTGGAAATTATCAGCTCAAGAACAGCTTCGTCGAATGATGGTCAAACCGATCAAGTTGTAATGAACGAAAACATTTCCGTATATATCACGCTCGTCTCAATTTTTTTTCTTTCTCAAATCGTATTTTCTAAGTTAAAAAACTGTTTGTTTCAATGTAATAACGTTTAAAATTACTTAATCTACACTTGCGGTAAACTCAACTAGTAGTAACTTCTTCCTCACAGCAAAAACATCGACAAACTCGGTTTTCATTTTTTTTGATAATGTTGCAGTCGAGCAAAAAATCTGAGAAAAATTGAGCACACGGCTTGTGATAGTACCTTATCAGGGAATTAATATAAAAATAGTACCATATTTTAGTTTTCGAGAAATCTTTAATTTTCCGATTTCTTTTTTGGTTTTTCATTTTTGATAATTACAGTTTGCGACCGAAAAATCTGAAAAAATTGAATAATATGCGGCTTGATGTTAAAAATAAGTAATAATAATATAATAATAAATATATTATATTAAATAAATTTTAAATATTAAAAATAAGTAATAATAAGTTAAAAATAAACAACTCACGGAGTTGCAGGGTTAAAATTTTGCACAGATGAGTTTTTTTTTTGGTCTGCTATCGAACGGTATATGACTCATTGAAAAACCGCTAAGGGCAGTTTTGACCATCTTAATCGGCTAGGCCCTTAGGTAGAACAACCATGCTCCACGAACAAACAGCCATCGTAAAAATTGTATGAAGGGCGCGGGCTCTTGGGTATGACCATGTAGCCGACTTTTTTTGTAATAAATTGACGTGGATTATTAAAAGCTTAATTAGAGCCTAATTCGGATCGATTATTTCACCCATGAGATCTGCCCTGTCGTGAGGGCTGATCTTCCTATTCCTGTGGCCCTTTTTGCGGCTATTTCGATCATTACTAAGTCGGGATTCGCATTCAAAGATCGGTTTTTGTGTTTCGTGTGGTAGTCTTCCAGTGACAAGCGTCCTAACGGTCTTTTGTGTGGTTTTCTTTTTATTACATTACATCTACAACTAACTTCATTGAGCTAACCAGCAAA
>CM052168.1:2535388-2561806 GCA_028455555.1 Augochlorella aurata | reverse complement strand
TCCTTTCCGGGCTTCTTTATTGCTGCCTCAGTGGCAGTTAGGTTGGATTTTGCATCAGCCTTTGCTGCGCTTGTCGCGACGGTTCCATGGCCAGTTTGCGGCACTTCTTCCGGCGGTTTGACTCCCTTCTTCGTTTTAGAATCCATATGAATCTTCCATCCGCTGTGAGTCCTGACCTGCGCAGACTTTTAGAACTTGAAACCCGCCATCTGGCTGAATTAGGATTTCTGCCCAAATACAATGTAGTTCGCTGGTCGGTCCGATTTATCAAGCGCGCTACCCACTACCTCATCCATGTAGAACACATTCGCTTACGCGTATGGTCATTCCGAGCCGACTGGTTGGGCATAGGGTTATGTCAAAGTTATTTTTCTTATCGAGCCGCTATGTCCATGTATGAAACCAAAGATACGTGTTGAAGACGTCTCACTCGCAGGAGAGGGCTTCTTATACTAGGGTCCCCTTTCTCGACGACAAATATTGACACACGCGAGAAACACGCGACGGTTGGTTGAATTTAACTGGTTGTCTTTTCCACTTTACTTCACTTTGTTTTGTTCGATACGTTCTTACGAGTAAGCTATCCAAGGTATCTAGTGTATCTAGATATCCAGTGTATCTAGGACATAAATCCAATTAAAGCAAAAGGGAAGGTCCAAGACTTCCAGTTTTACAACATCAGAAAATCTGCTTAACGCAAAATGGGAAGCTTATAGCTCTTCATGTAAAGCAATTGTACATAAACACGTACAAAAAGTCTGTAATTGTAGACATGCTCAAAACGGTCATCAGAAATCGAGATCTTTTCAGGCGCTAGCCTATTGTGTTTGGAGACCTCGACAGGTTGATACTGAAGGTAGGAACGATCCCAATTAGCGAAGTTTTTCTTCATCACAGGAGCACACAATCGTGTCGAAGTTACAAGGAAACGTAGTGCCTTGAGGCTGTTTTGAAGGAATTATTTTTTTAATAATATACTCGTGATGTTTTTTTACATGAATTAATTTTTTTGGAGATTTTTTGTACATTAATTTTTTAGAAATTTCTTGCAGTAACCAGAGTACAAACCGTCTCAATTACATGGTGTTTTCACATTTTAAATGTTCCTTTAGGTGTGCAACCAAGCCAAGTAGTTTACACTAACTTTATCAAAGATGGTTTCCACGAGCGATGAGGGAGTTCCTAGAATGCTATGCATTATCGGCTCGGTTTTCAGCCGATGTAAAGAAAAATAGAATGTAAAACACTGTTTAGAACGTAACGTTCCAATCAAAATCATTTTCAGAAGTTAATTAGAAATTAGCGTCCCTCATATGATACCAACGCGTCATTCAATGTATTAAACCTACTTCCTAATTGCACAGACATCCCAACCATTTACTAACTCTATTAATCACACTAGAAATACCCAGCACTAAGATGAAGCGAATCGCAATGCCTTATAAAAACTATATCATATTTATAATATGTACATATAACACGAAAATCTACACCAATGAAAATATCTGTATGACATTAACAATCGCAAAATGAAAGAAAAGCAATATCATTAATATATACAGTACTTATGACACAAAAATTTTAACAATGACATGATATATTTACTATTTCAGGATAGGTGTGGACACTTGGCCGACAAATATATCGAGTATGATCCTTCGATAATCCTAGTCGATCTAATGCTACTCGATAAAGGAGCGTACAGACACCTCCTCTACAACTGTGATCTAAAGCATTGCTGGAAACTCGTCATAATTATTTGGCTCATCGAATCGTTCCGGAATCTTTCTTCATGTGACTACAGCGGGACGAACACTAAAGTTTTGAAAGAATTTCAGCCTGCATTTGACAAACATTGCAACTTTTATTTAGTGTTAATTCGGACCGCTATCTCGTTTGCTGCTTTTTTCATTGTTGTTGTTTTCCTTACGAGAGTCAAGCGGTTTTTCTATCGAACGGGCTCTGATAAGGATACTATGACGCACTTGTGGAAAGCTTTAGTAATAGGTGGATCTTGCAAATTATTAGGATTGTTGGAAATCACGTGGGGTCACATATTCTTGGCACCTCATTATCTTCTTATCCTGGGATACACTCTGCTGTGCTTGCTCACTGCTTACTCAGGTAAGAAATTATTCATTTGGATACTTACTTTCAAAACATACTTACTGTTCTGTCGTTGTATCTGTCTTCGTCTATCTCGGATTTTAGGTTGTTTATTTTCTGTGCAATTATGTTTGAGAGTTGTGTTTTTCCCATATGGTCGTTCTGTATGTGGGCTTTTTCAAAGTGCACGCCTAATACATTTAATTTGTCGTTTATATTTAGAATTTGAGGTTTCTGTGTTAGTGCTATGAATATGTAGCGTGTTCATATTGTTCGTTTATTTCGGTCGAAAAATTGTGTCTATTGCCGGGAATAAATCTTTTGGTTCTTGTGTTGTAATGTTTGAGATTCTATTTTTCCAGTAATCGCTTACAGAGTTGTGAAAAGCCCTCTTGATTTCGTGTCTTACTTTTTTTAACATGTGTTTCAGTACAGATATACGAGTGTCGTTTATGGGGGTGTAGTTATCGATGTAGGATAGTCTGTTTACTCTAGTTATTAATGTGCTTTTTATTTTTCGTAGATTTCTCATGGTCGGGGTATCTGTCTGTCGAGTTGTAGTCGTTTGCGATGCGAGGTACTGTACGGTCAATAGCAGTGTTGATGTTTGCACTTAATCTTTCTATGTAATCGTTGATTTCGTAAATTGTTAGGTTTCTTGTGTTTGGAATTTCTGTATCGTCTATGTCTATTAGACTGACTTTCACTTTCTGCCATTCAGTTCTGGGGAAATTGTATTTTATAGTTGCATCTGGTTGGACTATTTCTATGGGTTCAGGGGGGTTAAGAGAAATTATCATTACGACTGCTCTGTGGTCGCTGTCATATTCGAGTGAGTCTAGTCTATTGGAAGGGGAGGTTATGGAATTTGATTCTATCGTCGACGAGGCAGATATCAATGAACGCGCTACTTGTTGGAAAGGGCGGAACTATGGTATTGTATTTTGCTGAAGCCATCCTTTAAAGGAGATTTCTCTATTATTGTTTATGGGATTGTGCCAATCGGTGTGTTTCGCATTCAGGTCTCCAGCTAGCAGGAAATAGTTATTTGTTTTCTGAAAATCTAATTTTTCAAATATGAGTTTAATCTCTGCCATAAACTCCTTCTTGTAGCTACTGGTGGCATAAGCTGCTATTAAAAAGAGATTATAGTTTAAGATTTTCAGGTTTATTATTGTAGTTTCGAGTGTTGTGGGATAGAGACAGTTTAGTTGGACTCGCTTAAATTTCAAGTTTTTTAAATTAAAATGCCTGTTCCCCCATCCTGTTTAGCATTTGGTCTGTCGTTTCTGAGAAATTCGTAAGTTTTAAAATTAAGCCTGTGTCTGTAATTTAATATGGTTTCACAGAGAAGAACCACATCCGAATCATGTTTTATGAGGAATTCTGTGAAAGATGCTCTTCGTTCGTTGGATATTAGCGTGTCTATGATTTTTAGAGAGTGGAAATGTGTTGTTCCTGATGGGATTACTTGGTTGATTTTGGGTGCGTTTGGATCCATTTAAATTTCTATGTCTAATGTTTGTGTTATTATGTCGATTCTGTTACTGTTTGCTGTCGCGGAGGGGCAAGGATATTCGCCGGGGTTGTGGTGTGTTCGCATTTTGCAAAATGATAGCTGAGGTTGCAATTTGAGGCCACGTGACCAACTCTTTGGCACCTCTTACATTGGATGCGGTCCTTCTTTATAATTTTTTTTTCCATTTGCCTGTGTTATAGAGCACCGTTTTAATTTGTTTTAAGTTGTTTATGTTGCTCTCTTTCGTGATTTTGATTAGCAATATGGGTAACACCCATCCTCTGCGGCGCGTTTGGTAATAAATTTTTTAACTGTTACAACTTGCAGTCGTTCAATTTGTTTTGCTTTAAGGGCTTTAAAGACTTCTTGGGTTTCGAATTGCCCTTCTAGGTTTTTCAAAAGAACTGTTATGTTTCTTTCGGATTTTGGGGTGTATGTGAAGAATTGTTTAAATTACTTATTGTTAATCTTCTTTGTACATATTGCATACAAATTCCATACGGCACACATAACGTATCATGCACACCAGAAAATTAAAACAGTTGTCTCGATGAAATTACTATTTCGGGTCCGAAAAATTGGTAGATATTCCTCAGACATTCTGAAATAAGGAAGAACAGCGTTTTTCTTAAAATCATCACTATTTTGTCCATTCATTCTGGCACTGTTTTTCGTTGATAACTCGTAAACAAAGCCGCGGATTGCATTTTCGCTAAGGAAAAAGATACTTCAAATGACCTCAGAAACCCCTTATTTCCCGGAGTTACAATAATTTTGGAATACCTTGTACACACTCTTACAATATAATAATTACAATGTAATCAATAGATTTCTTAATCCAATAGGCTTTGTATTATAGTAATTAGATACGATGCTCGTTATATTAGTAATTTTAACAAATAACTTTTGTAAACTTGCTACGTATATCTACAATTTATTCGATTTATTATTACATAATGTTTACAATTTTCATTCACTGATATATACATTATATAATTGCAGTGGTATCCGACAATGGAAAACTGGAGTCATTGGTTATCATTGGGATCGGCTCTCTGGCGTACAATTGTGCATCTGACTTCCTTTCTGCAACATTTCCAATTGTAGACTAGTCCAATGGTATATTCTTTACGGCTGTCTTGGATTCAAGCAATCGACGAAACAATGCACCAATTACCCTGAAATGATATATATTAAATGGTTTAAATAAACAATCACGTATTTTATATGAAATGTACCTGTATGGAAAGCAAGCAGAAGGTCAAAGTGTTCGGATAACATGAAAGATTCGCGTTGACTCAGACTCTTGAATAAAGAATTCAACTTTTCTATTTTTGGTTTTCCCTGAATCAAACTTTTATCGCCCGTTATCCTGATTAAACTAACACTAAACATGATGTAGTTACGATCATAGATGTGTAACAAGTGGTGAATGTTTTGTACCCCCATTTATTATACACATAATTATAAATTGTTTAGTGTTATTTTAATAAAAAACGGGAAGGATACGATAATTAATGTTTCATTGACAAAACACCAAAAATAATGAAAATTGATTGTTGAATTGAAGTAATGTGAAAGGGAAATAGAGATACTGAAAATGTCTGGGCCAACAAAGACTGTTAGAGATTCTGTACATATGTACGGCTCAGAAATCAGTCGGTGTAAGTCCATTAACCTTAAAATTATGATAAATAAGGATTTTACAAAGCAGCTGTAAAAAATAATGGCACTAACAATGCAAAGTATAATTTTTATTATAAGATGACAGAGAAGTGAATTTAACTAGAAGAGAAACAAAAGAAAAATGGGAAAAGCAATGCTCTCTAAACAATTTTGTTTGGTTATTCCGTGGTCAATGTAAGTGCTGTTATCGACTATTTATGAAAAAGTCGGCTATATTTGAAAATTCTATGATAAAAATATGTTTACACTGCGTAACTTATTTTAAACAAAAAGTGGTCTGACTTTCACTAATTGAATTCGGAACCGTTCATATATTCGAATATAACGAGTACAATAAAATACTTAAGGATCTTTTATTGAATTTTTAAGTTTTTACCACAGTATAAGAAGAAGAGGTGGAACGATGCCACCTCCATTCCTGTGGTCTTCATGAGGTAATTCTGATTTGTCTCGCTGGTAATCTAAACAAAAGGTAGGCCATCTACAGTTATCCACCCCAATTGTCTGTGACGCTAAATATTTAATTCCATGAATTATACAATTTCAACCCTATATTTCAATTGGAAGGGTAGTTATAAAGTAAAATCGAAGAATCAGTTTCTTGCCCATTTCCCTAGTTAATGATGGTTAGAAACTCTAAGGAAAATTTGAGACTTGTAAAGCACCCAAAACATGCGCTGAAATACGTTTCAGATTTTTAAATCGAAAATCCTGCTTGTAAAATATCAAAACCTTAAAAAAAGTATTGATATATCGTAATAGTTTTCATCGATTTCGTCCAGATTTTTCAATTTGTGATGGTGTAGTTAAAAAAAAAAAAAAAATTTTTTCGACATCTCTCCCGTAAAGAACTAAGTTAATCTTAAAATTGTAACGTTTTATTCATTCTGTAAGTATATTAAACCTCGTTTCCACTGACTTCGCCTTTGCCGATTAGGTGAGCCGCGCAGACTTTGACACGGGACTGGGTGACGATGAAGTATCCCTCATACGCAATAGTAAAGATAGACTAGCCATCCTTGGACAGAGTTTCGTAGGATATTCGTAGAAGACTGGTACAGAGTAACGAACACCGTGCGGTTTGATGGAAGACTACTTTATTTGGTTTCTGCGGGCGGTATTTATACGTCTTGATTTTTGGATCCTACACGGTTGCTTTATCTTGAAGGTCATGTGAGTCTAAGTGGTTTTGGGCGATCTGAACCTGAGCGACTGGTTTATCTACACCGGAAAGTGCTGCATAGTATGGGTGGCGCGACGATATGTCGCCGATTATGACACTGTCGCGGTGGTTTCGCAGGTAGAAGGGTTGCTGCGTAGTTGGGGTGGCGCGACGATATGATACCGAACGTAACAGTGTTGCGACAAATCCGCAGGTGCATAGTTTTGGTGGCGTGACGATGTGACGCCGAGGGTGACATTATCTCGGCGATTCTGCAGGTCCAAAGGATGGTAGCGACAGTCAACGGCATGAAAAGCCTAACACGTCGGTATCTCCAATCGAGCTTATTGACTTCATCAATCTTTCTCTCGCATTATCGAAAATTCCGTGCAAAAGAACCTACCATGTTGTTCCTATGCATATTTGGAATTCATACTCGTACAAAAGTTCACTATCCACAATACGGTGTAACATCGTCTAAAAAAGTTCTTAAAAAAGTTCGAAAACTTAAACATGCGGTTTTTATGCTGAAGCTATAACTGCACTACAATTATATTTTTGCTGTAGCAATGTCTTATTACTTGTCAAAGTGAACAGGGACGAGCTATACCAAGTTATACAAATAGGAACTTGAGAACAACGTTCACAAGGAGTTTTGTCATGAAATTCATAAAACTTTATCTAATTATACAACGTGTGACCATTTTCTTCTCTCCCTATAATGTCTACTTCATTCAAGAAATATATTTGATAATTTCCAATGAAAGCAACATTATTATTCCAATAATTATAAAATACAAAATGTGAAACCGTTTAAGACGATAAAACGTGAAAACGATTAGGATTCAGTGCTTGTGGTGAGACAAGATGTAAGATATTATTGTCACGTTCGATTTTGTCGTAAATAGTTTATTGTTTCACGAACGATCGCTATATATTTGTCACGACATGATAATGATAACAATCATTTATGTCAGCATAAAAAGCGCGAACAGTGGTTCTGTATAAATACGAGAATACAAGTGGATATGAACGACACTGTAGAATTTTAACAGGATAACCATGAATCAAGGATCGAAGCTAATTATTCTACTTGTTTCTGTAATTTTCTGTATGGGTTACTTTTGGGCACCAGTTCAAGCGGTAAGATATAAATTCGTAGTGTCCTAGAACATATTCATTTTTCGTTCACTATTTCAGCCATTATCAAATAAAAAATTTCTAGATAAACTGGTTTATTCAAGTGCATACATATAGAGTGTCCTAGAAATATAAGTCCCCTCACAACGGATTGCTTAGGTATTTTAAAGTAAAATTTTTCTTACTGAAAATTTTAGTTAATGTTTTGTTAACCAGTTATTAAGAAGAAACTCGTGCCAACCAGGGAGCAAATACAGCTGGTGTTCCGCTCTTGCGACGCCAGCTTCGCTCTGCTTGTTCTCTGATGGGTACGTTTTTATAGTCAATAACTCGTTAACGAAGACGCAGCCAACATTTTTGCTAAGGAAAAAGTATTTTCAAGTCTCCTGAAGAACTACACCTTCCTGGATATTATAATATTGCTGAGACCTGTATATAGGGTGTCCCAAAAATGTTTCGCAATCCGGAAATGGGTGATTTCTGATGTCATTTGAAGTAACCTTTTCTTTAGCGAAAATGCAGTCCGTGACTTTTTAGTTATTTTATTTAACACGTTAAGCGCCATGCCGTTCCCTAGGGACCGGCACTGGACTTGTCGTTCAGGCCTCGTCCGTCTCTACGTGCGTGTGTGGTTTATACTGATGTTTTGGTCGAATCCGAGGTATTTATACGTGTCATAGGCTTCTATGTTTCTGAGGATTTCGTCGTTGTGTCTCGATTGTGTTTTGTGTTTGGCACTTTTCTTTTTCTATTGTTAGTATCCTGCATTTATCGATTCCAAATTCCATGTTAGTATCTTTCGTAAATTTTTCTGTTATTTTTAGGAGTGATTGCATTTGTGTCTTGGTTGCAGCAAATATTTTGATGTCGTCCATGTAGAGTAGGTGATTCAGGGTGTGTTGCAGTGTTTCGGTGTTTGATTTTAAAGCCGTATTCGGTTCTATTGAAGGTGTTTGATAGTGGATTGATGCACATGCAGAACCAGAGAGCACTCAGCAAATCTTCTTGGAATATTCCTCTCTGTATTTGTATTTCATTGGTTTCGGTGTGTGTCTGATTTGTCGTTATGTGTATTTCTGTTCTCCAGGATCTCATGACTGCGGACAGGAAGTTTTCTATGTGTTGGTCTATTTTGTATATGTGTATGACTTTACATAACCAGCTGTGTGGTATGGAGTCGAATGCTTTTTTGTAGTCTATGTAGCAGGTGGTCAGGTTTCCTTGTTGTTTTTTGGCTTGTTGCATAAGGATGTTGTCTATTATCTGTTGTTCGCTGCAACCTTGGTTGTTTTTTTACATCCTTTTTGTTCTTCTGTGAGTATGTTGTGTTGTGTGAGGTGTTTGTTTATTTTTTGTGCGATTATCGCGGTTATTATCTTGTATAATGTAGGTAAGCATGTGATCGTTCTGTAATTAGCTGGGTTCTGTGTTTTACTGCCTTTTGGTTTGATATATGTTCTCCCTTGTGTCAGAAACTGTGGTAGTTGTTTGGGTTCTAGTATAATTTTGTTGATTTGTTTCGTTAGATATTCATGTAGTGTTGTGAATCTTTTGTACTAAAAGTTATGAATATGGTCAATTCCTGGTGCTTTCTAGTTACGTGTTTTTCTGATAGTCTGTTTGAGTTCATCTATTGTAACTGTGTGGTCGGTTTGTTGTGGTATGTCCTTGTATTCTTCTTCTTCTTCTATTTTGGCTCACATGGCTGTGTGATTGTGTGATTTATGTTTTGACCATATGTTTTTCCAGTAGCTTTCGATGTCTGCTGTGTTTGGTAGCGCATGCTGTGTTTGTTCCTTTTTGTTGATCAGTTGTTGGTAGAACCTTTTCTCATTTCTATTGGACTGGGTGTTTTGTATTTTCCTCTTGTTTGACTTTTTGTATCTTCTTAGTCTTGTGGTGTATACTGTTAGCTTTTGTTTTAGTATTTCTAATGTTTCTATTGGTGTTTGTTTGTTATTGTGTGTGATTTGTTGTGCGTGTTGTTGGATCCGTTTTGAGTGATTTCCTCTTGTGAATTGTGTTAATCTTCCTATTTGTTTTCTTAATTTATCTATCTTCCTTTCTATTCTGATTTGCCATTTGGGTTTGCGTTTAATGTTGCCTTCATTGTGGGGTTGGTGGTCTTTTATTTCTTGTTTATTTTGTTTTATTATATATAGTTTGCGAGTTCATTATTAATTATATTTAAGATATGGTCTGTGTTTTTGTTATATATGAGTTTTGGTAATGGCGTTCTATTGGCTGGATTTGTTCCTTGCCATTTGATGATGTTTGTTAGTATTTCATAGTCTATTTCTTCCTCCTGTATTCTTATAGTTGTTGTTGTTGTTGTATGTTGTGGTGCTGTTGGTTGTTGTGATTGAATGTGTTGTATTGTTGGTTGCTGCATTGTTTGCGATGTATTTGGTATTGAGTTTCGGTTTCGTGAGAGCGTTTGTGTTGAGTTGCGTATTGTATCTTCATGTTGTTGATTATTATTTTTGTGATCTATGTTCAATTCTTGTGCTATTTCTTCTTTTATTGTCTGTATTTCGTATGGGGTTAGTCTGTTATTCCTAGTAATGACTCTTTTCTGGTCTATGAGCCTTTGTGGTGTTACTGTTTCTTTGTATTGCGGATAGTAGTCTGTGAAGAGTTTGTGTAGTTCGGGTCTGTTGATATTGTTTCTATTTTTGTTGCTTTGTAGTAGCATCGCATGACGGTTATATTCATTTCTCGTGTCCATGTCATGCGCTGCTGTGGTAGACCAGCTTTCGTGGTTAATGGCTGTTCCGCTAAAGCACTTCTAGCTGGGTTTGAGTTTTGATTTTCGGCTGTACTGTTTTCGGGTGACCCGACATATGCCCGCCTGTTCAGCAATATGTCACCATCGGCTTGCATGCTGCTACCTCCAGCGATGGCTCCAAAGGTGCCCTGGCGAACTCCAGGTAGCGACTGTTTTCCGAGGCATCATGTCCTTCTTGGCTCCATTTTTATGGGTTTCTCTTTTAGTCGCTTTTTACGACACGCAGGAAATACGTTGGGTCTATTCTTACCCCCGAACCCACCAGGGGGATTATTATTATTATTGTTACTGTTATTGTTATTATTGTTGTTGTTATTATTATGCGTGACAGAGGTGCTCTAGGCCGATTGAAGCAACGCGGAGAACAAGACGCTGCGACGGTAACAGTAGGTAGAGCCTCGAACAACATAATGTTTTATTCTAAATCATTCCTAGAATATTTGAAGAATAGAGTGGAGCCTCCTCAGTCGTCCGGTGCTCGGAATCGGAAACAGTAATCGCAGGAATCTTTAGTTACGAATCTTCGAACCTGTCGGCTCTAAAGAGCAAGAGAGAGAAAGAAAGAGAGAGAGAGAGAGAGAAGGAGAGGGGGGTGGAGTGTGTGTGAGAACGACACTGATTAGGTACACGTTCAAAAAATCTACACTTTTCAGAGCCATACATATTAACATAAGAAACTTCGTCTCTAATTATTATTGAATAAGTTATAAGTGTTTCATTATAGCACATAGAAAGTGAACGTTAGAATAACCTGCCCGGAGATAACATGAGGTGTTATGTCCACTAGAAAATTGAAACATTTGTTACGGTTAAACTACTTATTGTTTCGGGTCCGAAAAATTAGTATATATTCCGCAGATATTCTAAAATACGAATGATTTTTCTTAAAATTATTACTGTTTTGTTCATTCTTTCGAAAGTGACACGGAGCCCGAGCGTAGCAAGAGCCCCGCCTCACCCCATAATGAAACCGAGTTCCGCTGATCACTGTTTTTCATTACTAACTTGTAATCGAAGCCATTTTTCATTTTTGCTAAGGAAATAATTACTTCAAATGGGACAACCTGTATAATTTGTATCGTAATTAAAATAATTCGTTTTTCTCTAAGGTTCCATCAAAATGTTACACCTACTATAGGAGCAGATGCCAGAATCCAAAAGTACAAGCAATGTGTCCGGTACTGTAACTCTATACAAGCATGTTATTAATTATTGTTCATGAATAATTTATATTTATGTGTACATTTTTTGATCCGTAGGATGTATGCAATCGACAAGGGTAGTCAACATCCACATCTACAAAAAATAGTCTCTTTGGAAATCCAGTTGTCATTTCGTGCAATATGAATGAAAAATAAATTTAAATGAATTTTGTATATGACTTCTTATAACCACCTCAATCAATGTTTTCATTAGAAACTTAAGTTCTCTTAAAAATTCAAAGTGTTGTGGCATTCAAGTTTTTTGGTAGTATATGAGGGTAGGAGGAGAGATAAGGACTGAGTTAAGATTGAGAAAAAGAAGGGAGCATTTCGTCCTAGGCCTGCTAGAAGACTCATCAGTAAGGTTAACTAGCAGGCCCTGTCTTAGACGCGGGGGTGTCTGAGGAATGGTTGGAGACAGTATATATACGAATCGGGACGGGTCAGGTAGCTTGCGGGAAAGGAATCCATCTACTGGCAAGTAGCAGAGGTAGTTGCCACAGTGGCATCAATGCAAAATAAGAATGAATGGAAAATTATTAAACTTAAACGGTATAAAGATGAAGATCGCATTGAATCTGTCGCTCGAAAAGGACGACCGCGTGTTCTTGATGCTCGTAAAAAGCGAACAATTATTCGGAAAAATAAAATTAATCCAGGTTTGAGTGCTCCTACTTTGACTGCAGAATTATATGAAGAAACTGGGAAGAAAGTACACGTGGATACAGTTCGCAATGCCTTAAAAGAAGCAGGCTACAATGGTAAAGTAGTTCGGAAAAAGCCGTATATAAATGAAATCAATCACAAGAGACGGTTAACATTCGCTAATGAATTTATTTCTAAAACACAATCATGGTGGAATGATGTGACCTTTGCGGATGAGAGTCAGTTTTATGTCTCTAATACCAGCAAACGAAAATTAGTGTGGCGAAAACCAAATAAACAATTTCAAATAAATAATATGAAACCGACGATGAAACACGGTGGTGGAAGCCTGATGGTATGGGGTTGTATTTTGACCGCCAGAGTAGGAGAGTTAATTTTCATTGATGGAATTTTAGATAAAAACAAGTACTTTGACATATTGAAACAAAATTTAATAAAAAGTGCAACGAATATGGGCATAGAAAACACTTTCAAATTTTATAAGGACAATGATCTCAAACACAAATCGAGGATTGTCCAAGAATTTTTATTGTATAATTGTCCGAAAGTGGTCCAACCTCCACCACAGTCACTAGATCTAAACCCCATAGAGAATTTATGGGACTTATTAGATCGAAATATTCGAAAAACCCCAATAAGGACGAAAGAAGAGCTTAAGTTACGCTTGACAGAAGAGTGGGGACATGTCAATCAAAGTTATTTAACTAAAATCATTTCAAACATGCCGACACATTTAAAGCATGCTATGAAGCAAAACGGACATCCAACAAAATATTAAAATTATTGTAATTTTATTCAAATGTATTTGTATACAGAGGAAAGAACCTTAGAAGCGAATAAGAAGTACGATGTACCTCGGAGTCCAAATATTATTTCGACATTAAAATGGGGCCTAATTTCGTTCATAATTCATTATGTACATAGTAATGAAAACTTAAATTAAGGATTTTACATATTTGTAAACTATAATATGTACTTTAAACTATAACAGATCAGAAAATTCGATAGAACTATTTCAACTAAATATTTGCCACTATTTACGCTTTATTTTTGATGGTTGACTGTACAGCGATGGTGTTAGTGATTTCTGCGATCTCGTTCTGTTCGATGCGATTTCTAAGCGTTCTTTGCGAATTGTAAGAATGTTCTCCATGAGTTCTGGATGCGTTCTCTGCGATTTCTGAATGTGTTCTCCGCGATTTCTACATGCGTTCTTTGCGATTTGTATATGCGTTCTGTCTTTGCCTCGCCGTGTTCTGTTTATTGTCACCTCGGTTTTCTGTTGATTGATGGAGGGTAGTTTTTGGTGGAGGAAATGAAGCGTTTTTTATTGGAGGTGAGCGTATCTGAAAGAACTTGGAAAGAGGAGTGGGAAACTGTTTGACAATTCTGGTTTGTATTGTCTTCGTTCGTCAATGGTGGAATTTATGAATGACTGTTCGTTCAACGTTTCAGTGGGTCTGTCGCACGTGTTGTCCGTTCGTTGGGTCGAATTTGTCGAAGTGTAGTGGTCGTAAAGTCATTTAGTTAGTTCGGAGTCGTTCAGATGGTTTTTTACCTATTGTAGGTCTATTGCTTAATTAGCTGAAGGGATGGCTAGGCACGTTCGACCTTCGGTGTTGCCGTCGCAACAATAAAAACAGCGTTTTTCTTAAAATTATCACTGTCACGTAATAAAAAAAATTAAGAAATTTCACGCTCCATGACTTGTTCATTCCTTCAAACGCGGCTCGGATCCTAACATGGCCTCCTCCTTCTGTCGCGCCCCGGAGCAAAACCGGGTTTCGTTCGCTGGCTTGACCACGCTGCAATTTCTGCGCTCCTCTTTCATTGGTCACCGTTTTTCTTTAATAATTCGTAAACCACGAAAAAGTTACTTCAAATGTCTTCAGTTACTCCCCATTTCTGAATTTGCGAAACATATTTGGGACAACTGTATAGGTATCTTCATTCCACTATCACCAAGCCTATCGGCTACACACCAGCATGACGGGCATAGCATCGATGAAAATCGTTCTATAAGGCTTCACGCAGCCAAGCAGAGTCTGCCTTTGCTCTTTGATGAGCAATACAATTCCAGGGTTAAGATAACATCGCACCACCATTCGTCACAATGGGGATAAACTGACCTTTATACATAATATGCATCGTTCGACATCCCAATTCCCAGTCCGGTCTGCCTTTGAATCAGCACATGGACTAGCTCGTCGAGTACTTCAATGTTTACAAGGGTCTTCGATCCGGACTCCTTGCTGACAAGGTCCTGATCTCGGCAAGGTTCTAAAAGCTTCGTCTCTAATGAGATCAAGAGACCGTACTCTGAGCCTGAAAGTCTTCCCCTTTAACTTTTCACCTTGGTTTTCACGAGTTTTCTCGGCTGCTGTCACCTTGGTTATCTATTTATTCTTTTCATTGTGGGGAGTTGCTGCCATTCGTCCCCGTTCTTATTCTCGACTCCCGTGTGCGATTTCACTATGAGAACAGAAGAGTCGTGAACAATTTCGATCTCAGGCTTCTCGCCTCTGCCATTGTTAGTGTTTCGGCCGGCAGGATCCTTGAGCATGGGTGCAGCGTACTTCGACTTTAGGTTTCCCTACCGTCACTCCCCCTTCCGTCACAATGGGGATAAACTGACCCAATTCCCAGTTCGGTCTGCCAATCTTTGCTAGCGTATTGAGCGTTTGTAAAAGATTTAATACTCAAATACTCCAGACCAGCCGACAGTCCGTGGACGGCCTCGCTTCCTCAATTCATTGAGTATGCTCCGCCACCAGACATTGTCAAAGGCTTCAGCAATATTGAAGAGCAAACCCATGATATATTTTTTTGGCCGGACATCATATCATTCAGCTTCACCACGGTATTTTCCATATTGCCGATCAAAGGCGTACTCTGGGTACGACAACACTCCAGCAAATCATATCAAAACTTTATCTCCGGCAACGGTTTATCAGTCCCCTTCAAATTGACTAATATTGAGTTGGCTTCCTATTTGGCAGGAAAGACTTCGCGTTCCAGACACGTGTTATATAGACTGGGGAGCTCGACGTGGATTATTCGACTCCAGCATTTTACGACCTCCGGTTCTATTTGATCCAAGTCCGAATACTTGCCGCGCTTCAAGTCAGTTCATCGCTGCGCTGAGCTCCGCATGATTTGCTGCGTCACTCTCAAATGTATCGTCCGGAATTAACCCATTTTTGGTTTATTCGATTATTTGAGACTACTGTCCCAACTTTGAGACTACTGTTTTTTGTTCCCTTGCTCAGTTACAAAATAAATTCTCCCTTCCTTCCTCGTCCTCGGTGAAAAACTTCAAAGAAAACTCTATAACTTGGTGGTCACTGGTCATCAGATCCTTGCGGACCTTCCAACCTCGCACTTTGTCGCTTATGACTGGTTGTATTTTCCATTCTACTCCACTTCATTTTGTTCACTACGTTCTCACGAGTAAGCTAGCTGACGTATCCAGTGTAACTAGGACATAAATCCGATGAAAGCAAAAAGGAAGGTCTAAGACCCAGTTTTACAACATCAGAAAATCTGCTTATCGCAAAATGGGAAACTTTTAGCTCCCCATCTAAAACAATTGTACTAATTATTATCTCAGCTATACAATTAATATTGTTGCGCGTTTTATCGGCACCACGCGTTACGCGTCGCGGCATTTTATTCACAGTTTTCTCTATTTACAGTTACTCTACAAATATCTAATATAATACAGTTCTTTATAATCGGATGGAATAACACGAGTTGATCGCTCAGCGGTACGATCTCAACTGTCGATTGTCCGTCGGCACAACGATTCCGTGACAACCCCTATCTTCTGTTATTTCCTTAGAGGTTGTCCACTTCAGGGCAGTATCAAATTACAGCGACTTGATTTGGATAATCCGCCGTAACAATATAAACACGTACAAGAAGTCTGTAATTGTAGACATAATCAAAACAGTCATCAGAAATCGAGATCTTCTCAGGCGCTATCCTATTGTATTGGGTTATCCGGAAAGTTCGTGCCGATATTTTAGGACAATTAAAACGCAGCTCATTTAAATATTGATATACATTTATTAAATTATATAGGTACCATTCTGTTGGTTGATTTTGATTGATTTAGCATTCCTGCTAATTGATGTAATGTCGAGCGTGGGTTGTTCTCGATTTCTGTGGTGGACGGCCTACCTGGACGTTCTTGATCTTCCAGGTCGAAATTTCCAGCTTTAAACCGAGCAAACCACTTTCGCACAGTTCTTTTGGCTACAGCATCCTCGCCATAAACAGCGCATATCTTATTTGCCGCTTGTGTGGCATTTTTGCCCTTTCGGAAAAAGAAAAGCATTAAATGCCTATAATACACTTTATTTGCTACCATATTCTAAGGCGTACTAAACTGATAAAAATTAACGAATCGTAACCAAACTTTTTCCAAATATGACTGAAGCTATCTCTTTTAGAATATGTACACATGTCATTTGTTTTCAATAATTGTAATATTCAGTCAGGTCTCTCGCGCTACCTACCGAAAATCGGCACGAACTTTCCGGACAACCCAATATTTGGAGACCTCGACATGTTGATACTGTAGGAACGACTCTAATCAGCTAAATCTTTCTTTATCATAGGAGTACACACCCGTGTCGGTAACGTAGTGTCTTATAATTTCGATGCCTGAATGAGAATGTACGTTCTTATACAATCTTACGAAACGTCACAGTATAAGTTAACTTTTAAATGCTGTTTTAAAAAATTATATTTTTTTATTAATATACTCTGAATGCATTTTTAGATGAATTGATGTTTTGGTGAATTTTGAAGATTAATTTTTTAGAAATTTCTTATAGTTACCAGGCTACAAACCATCTCAATTTTTATAGTTTTTATACAATTTTTATAGTTTAGTTTATGCTAACTTTATCAAAGACGATTTCCACGAGGGAGTTCCTAGAATGCTATGCATTATCGACTCGGTTTTCAGCCGATGCAAAGAAAAATAGAATATAAAATACTGTTTAGAACGTAATATTCCTATCAAAATTAATTTCAAAACCTAGATAAAAATTGGCGTCAGCCATACGATAACGACGCGTCACTCAATGTATTAAACCTACCTTTAAGTTGCATAGATATCCTCAATCATTTACTACTTGTATTGATCACATTAGAAATGCAGAGCACTAATATTAAGCGGATCGCAATGCCTTATAAAAATTATATAATATTTATAATATAGCCCATCTAAAACAATGGCTTGAGTCAGAAGTCGAGACTATACAGCTCGTAGGTTTTGGAAGTTTAAAAAAAAATACGAAGGTAACATTAAATGTAATTACTGAAAAAGTATAAGCAAGAAAAGTGCAAGTGTTTAAGACTTCGTTCAGCAACATTAAACAATTTCTACGCATCCGTCTAAGGGGAACTGGCAGCTTGTTTCTGTTCTAATTTCTTGAAATGTGGAAAGAGCAAGTAAGACTAAATATTGGACAGTAATTAGCAAGAAAGAAGCAATTATTTAAGAAATCGTTCAGTGAAATAAGGAGCAATCGTTGAGTCAGTATAACCTACAGCTGTCATGAACATTATTTTGGAAATTTATTAAAACTAACGGTAAGCAATTACAGTAATGGGTCCTACTCCTGCACACCTCCAGGCCGCAGCTTGACCTCATTATTGCAAATCTAATTTAGAGACGATAACGAACAATTAAAAAATAATTTTTTAATTGTTAAATTTTACTTCTCAGATTGCAATAATAGATTCTATTTGACAGATTATGAGATTGAAATAACAGGCTAATTCTTTCGACTAACTTTGCGTTTATCATCGGCCCACTTCAGGCAGTCGCAACCGCTTGATGATTTTTAGGCAATTTCTTGAACAGTACAAGTTAGCAATTAAAAAAGGTTACAGAACGATAATCAGCAATTAAAGAGCAATTCTTTGGTCGGTCATACAGCATATTTTACGCATTATTTCAAATATTACGTATCATTAAAATTCTCCAGCCACTCGTGAAAGTCCCTAATTGCCACGAATGAGTTTTTTGGAAATTTCTGAAAAACTACGAAGTACAATTCAAAACAGTTACAGATCATCAATGGGCAATAAAAGAGCAATTGTTTAAGCCATTGTACATTGAGTTAGAAGCAATTTTTTTTAGTATTTATGCCAATTGATATTTGGCAGCCATGAACGGCACCTGCATCTAGTTACTTATTTATTTGTTTCTTCTAAATTCATTGTTTGTTGATAAAATTGTCCCTCGTGGAAAGTTGAGCAAATGGTTGGATGAAAAGAACAATTTTTTGGTAGGTCATACAGCCCATTTTATGCATTATTTCAGAAATTTCGTATTTTTAAAAGTCACTAGCTTTTCACTTAGAAGTCACTAGCTTTTCACTTCAAAGTCAAAGTTTTTCAGATATTTCTCGAAAAATATAGCTAAGCGATTAAAACTAATTGGTCAGCAATTTTAGGCAATTAAAGAGGAATTTTTTGAGTTATGTTTCATTAAAATTGATTAGTATGATAAGCCACTTCACAAGGGTATATAATTCATTTCATAATTAAATGGCACGGGGTTTAGGTAAGTTCAGCGTTATCATTCTTATAAAGTAAAGCAACACGCATCAATAATTTTTAATGTTCGCTTTAGTTTTAATAATATTTCACATAATTCAAAGTCTCTCTTATTTATCGAAAAAATAAGAAGGCTGCCTTCAGAAAGAACTTGCATACGCAACCGCATCACGAACCGCTCCCTAAAAACCTTTAGACTTTCATCTCCTTAAGAGCACTTCATGGCCGATGCAGAAATGACAAAAGAGTTTCTGGTCTGATGAAAGTGCTCCATGGCGGAGCGGCAGGTATTGCCACCTGGCGGCTTACTATGAACCGAGGGGCTAACAGATCGCGAACATGGCAGGGAAGTCGGGACTCCAGCAGTGGCAGGACTGCCAGTGGCGATGGTGGCGACTGGTTGACGTCGTGCGTGTGTTTTGTTGCTGCTGCGATGCGTCTGCTAAATCAGCAATCGGCAGGTAAACGAGTGTGAGAAAAGTTAGTGGCCAGCTGGTGCGACGTTCAGTGGACAGTGTTGAGAGAAGTAGCATCGTCCGGCTGCAGAACCGGAAGGCTGAACAAACGGACCGAGGGAGAAAAGTCGCCGTGCGACAGGCGAGAGAAAAAAAGGTTACAAGGGGCGGATCGTCGGTGGTAAGGACCGTTCGCGTGAAAGTGTTAATATTCCTGGTAAACGATGGCGTAAGCTCGTTTCCGAGAGCTAAGGCGTGCCGCGTACCGTGATTACCGTGTGCTTTCGTCGTCCGTCATTTTCCCCGTGTCGCCGTGCCACACGCATATGATTCGACTGCTCCGAAAAGTCGCGCGCGCGAACAACGGAACGCGTATACAAAGTAAGGTCAGTGCAAACAGAATCGTGTGTGTGCTATGCTGTCCGGTTGGTACGCAGGCTATGTAGTGAATATATTGGTAACGTCGGCTCGTCTTTGACCGTTGCGTGCGCGAAGCTTTTTCTCTCTTTCCGTCTCCCTCTCTTTCACTCTCACATTCCCTCTTTCTTTCTTTCTCTCTTACTCCTTCACGCGTGTACGCGCGAGCGTTTTATCTCGCCTGCCGTCTCATCTCGTTTCCCGTACCCTGTTGCGACTATTACCGCTACTTCCTCGCGTCGTCGCGTTGTTGTTTTGTTTATTGTTGTTCACACATACTCGCGCAAGTGGTGCTAATAACCTAACCGAGACCAGTGGTTTTTAACTGTGCGAGAGAATATGGTTACGATGATCAGTGATACCTGCGGATACGTTCCCTTTCTGCTGTTGCTGTTGCTGGTTCCTTATATCGAGAGCGGTAAGTTCCTTTTTCTCTTTTTGTCTTTTTCTTTCTCTCTCTTCGAAACTTATTTCCGGTTTGTCTAAAAATCTGCACACCGGATACAAACTATCCGATCGAATTTTCTCACCATTGACGCGGGCATATTGCTCCCGTCACAATGCCACGCTACCCCGTGTCTCGGCGAACATCTGGCCCGTGAAATGTGCTTTTAGCTGGATGTCATATGCATATGCGCACGTCTCTCTCTCCCTCTCTTTCTCTCTCTTCATCTGTCTGCCTCTTTCTCTTTCGCTCTCTCCATGGCCGTGTACGCGCGAGTTTCTGAGTATGCGAGACCGTCTCACTGCGTCTCATGAATCATCCTCTCACGACCAGTGCGTTTCGCGCGTTCCCTGTAATGCGTGCGGAACCGAATGCAATCGTTCAAAATTCACACGGTTCGACTAATCAGAAATCTTCTCGCGCACTGAAATTTTGATCGATCGCTCCGCTACGTTCTCGCGTACTTAACCCTTGTCCGGTATAATGATTTTTGTAATAACCATTGCTATATTAAACACATGGGTAACCTGAAATAAAAAGTGCAAAAATGTTTTGATTTTATTCTAGATAGGTACCCAATTGATATTTTATTCTCAGCTGGTGTGTCAAATAACAAAAACTTTGTTACAAAATAACGGTCAAAATAACCAGTTTCATATTTTTTATTTTATTTTTGAAATTATAGAAACTTTTTTGTAAGAGATGATTAAATAAATTTCTTAATTGAAGCATACATTATAATGACAATATCGAACAGTTTAAATAAATTGAGTATTAATGAAATAACACATATTAGTCAATTTTTGAGCTCGGTACGTTCAGTTTGAAGGGTTTAGAATTACAAGATGATTTGAAATGACATGTTTCCAATTTATTCCTTTGCAGTGACTGTGATTAGAGAACCATTTCTATGACTAATTTGTTTTCATAAATTATTTTAGTTAAATATATATATATATATGTATTCTTTATAAATCTAGTCACTGTTATCAAGCAATATACATTAGCTGCGTTTAGGGTGATTTTAGGTTTTCACGGCGGAATGGAGATAGATGAAAGTTTTTTTGTTTGGAGGTCGAGGTTTAAATGGAACTTGATCGGATCATCGTTATACGTCTTTCTTCGGTCAATCATTTTTGGACATTTTTCGGGAAAATCTGTTTATTGAAATAATAATGCTCAACGGAACGCGTGTACATGGTTTTTATAATTATTTGAAGTGATGGCGGAACGAAGTGGAGCGTTAGAACGCTAGCATCAAGGTTTCGTACGGAATTTCCCGCGTTGCTATGTGGCTCCATTAGTCATTTGTGACTAATTCACGTCTTATCTTCCGCGGGACATTGCGAACCAGTCTTTTAGCTAAAACCTGTGTTCCAAGATGTTGAATCAGCTGTTCCTCGAAATCACCTTTCTTATTTGTTCCTTTAAATAACCTTTAATATTGGAAGACCTGAGGATAAGAAATTTGTATGGTATACAAATTTTTGTTTATTACGTAATTACACTCAGCACTGTTGATAATACTCATTACAGAATCGTAAATGTATAAATCCATTTCTGCAAATATGGGTCAAGGTGGTAAATGATTGTAGAAATATTGAACATTCCAGCGATGATAGGGGCTGTTTGTCTTACCAGCATGATTGTGTTCACATGTGCAACAGACGTTTACGAAAATATTCGAAATTGTTACAGGCTAAACGATTTTGCTCTGTTATTCCCTTTTTTATTTTATTTAAGCACGAAATAACTAACAAAGAGCATTACTCGGATGCAATAATACCTCTCACGATTATTTGAGTAACTTTTAACGTTTGAATAACAAAAATATTGTGCGGTTGTAGCGTGTACACAGCGTGATGAAACTTTGTTGAAAAATCATTTGTCAATCCTCGCACAAACAACGTTTATCAATATCGATTTGTTTTTATGGACGGTTTTAGTAGTGTACCATAAGATTTTAATAGAAAACATCACTCGGCAATTGAAATTTCAAAAATGAAAGGATTAAAATAGAATAGAAAGGTTACTTCATATCGAATAAAAAGGATATATTTGATTCAGAATCGTTCATGCTAAAAGCGACGTTATTTCTACTTAGCTTATGCAAATGGTGTAAAACGTATAATCTCGTTAATCCAAATAATTATGCAATGTTAGTTTGTGTCAAACAACCCTTGTCCGTTTCTGGTTAGCATACGGTCTACATTTGCATCTGAATATTGCATTTCTTGTCGTTGATAATATGTTTGACAAATCTAAATGCCCATACAAACGAACTTTGTAAATTACGAGCTCATAGATAAAAAAAGACAACGTTCATTTTGAGCTTTAATATCGTCAGATTGCCGCGGAATCTTTTTCGTTAATATTATTTTGCGAATTATTTGACTCGCATATCAATTGCTAGTTAATTCTATAAATATCGCAGTTAATTTCTATTGAACTTTGCATAAATTTTGAATCGGATGCATGTATGTTTGAAAGGAAAATATGCATGCATACCAGTGAATCAAAAAGCGTCTTCCCTAATTGATACAGACAATTTCTACGAATCGCGCGTTAATCTCAATCAAATTCTGCGTAAATCCCGCAGATCACGTTTCCAGCTGCATATTTATCTTATTGCATACGGTCTGTAAAAAATTGTCGTCCTTTCAGTTTTCAGTGAGAGTCGACAAGGAATTTGTCTGTTCAGTCAAGTAAGAGAGAGAAAGAGAGAGAGGAGGAGAGAGAGAGAGAAAGAGTTCCCTCTTCTCTAGAGTGTAAATCGTAAAATTACCGCCACCGGAAGTGCCAATTAGGGACCACTGGCCGATGTAGGTGATAGTACATGCTCGAGAATGCAACGTTGTATTATCTATCCGAAGCTGTCAGACTGAACAAAAAAGAGTGCAGAGTTATGTTGACTCATTTGTGTAATTATGTTTGTATCAATTGTTAATTGCTAACTATTTATTTCCTGCAAAAAGTATTCAATATTAAATAGAATAAAATTGTATGCTCTTATAAATTATATGTAGTTGTCCTTGGATTATATTATTAACTTAGTAACGAAAATGTATGAAATTTGCAAACTTTATAGAATAGTTATTTTTAACTGCTCCTATGTAATGCAACAATCTTGGTATATTGCACATTCGTAGCAGAAAGAGTGTAGTAGACGTTAATTACGTTGGTAATTCCATTTACATATCTTGAACAGCATTTAAAATGTAAATCACCATTACACAGCGGACTTAACAAATTCATGTTTGAATGTACACAGCGCGATGTAATTTTAATATTGTTTATTGCAGATATTATTTCATTTTAAACCTTTGCTATTGATTAACGCAGAAACTTAATTTCCATTTACCCCGAATTTATAAGATATAATGTGCGAAATATCCCCGGCCCTCTCATAATGCTCAAATTATTCTGGATGCTGACTGTAAAATTAAATATTCTTTAAGTATTCAACTTTCATTTAGTTTATCAGTTATTATTTTTAATAAGTCTAGAAGACCCTTAAAATAATTAATATCTCCTTCTTAAGGATTCTTCGATATAATAAATAATTCGATTGAACAAATTACACTTTCACACATTTATAACAATACTGAGCAAATACGATTTAAAACAGTCGTAATATTTATGTATCGATAGATACCAACATATCGTTTTCAAATAATTTTCTTCACAGGCACAATAGTTAAGAGTGCTTCGCTTGTAACAATTCCTTCGAAGAAAAATCAAATATACTGAATATTGTAATTATATTGTCTTCACTTTCATTTTTATTGTTATTTTACTGTTATTACTATTATTATTTCTATTACTATTATTGGTGTTATTATTGTCATTATTATTATGATGTTGAGTTTGTGTAGAAAACTTAAAGAAAAATTTAATTCAATTGAACTAAATTAAATTAAACTAAGATACCGTGTTTATTTCACATATACGCAGTCTGCTAATCAGCAAATTAAGATAAATCTCTTATTTGAGGAAATGGGTAACGGAACGTTCGTCGATTAGATAACTTGAAAGCAATTTTTTCTGTAGCAATTTCGATTTGACGTTTACGCAAGCGAATAATTTATTGTTACTAGAAGATGCTGGGAATGAAAGAGTTTACCCAAAGAAATTCTATTCACAGGTGGCAAAAAATAGTCGCAGATCGCGCGATCGGAATATAGAGATGTAATTAACTTCCATAAGTGAGTCTTTTCGCTGCGCCTTCCGAGCCATATCTTCAGGACAAAGAACCGATTTTTCTGTTACGGAGCTCTCAATTCTACGATGAATCTTCATCGCTTCGGAACGAGCGGATGTCTTTCAGGCACGGCACGTTGCCGCTGTCTTCATATATTTCATTGGTAAAACGGTTTTAGTTTCTGGAAAATGCACACTCGAGAGCTGAATAATATAATATATACTGATTCGAAAAATTCAGGGGCTCTTTTATTAGTTTTTCGAGCCACGATGTATGTGTATTCAGGATAGGTAGTTCGGTGTTCCCGTGGGATCTTGTCAATCGCACATAGCTTTCAGCGTTGATTTTGGTACATTATGTTTATTGAACTGGGCCAATTGCGCCAAATGCAGCGAAAGAGCTCGAAGATTTGATGGATTTACGGCGGTGATTGGATTAAACGAACAAGACTATTTTTCACGCGACAGACGTTTAAATTATGCATCAAAAAAGTCTCCGAATATGTGAAATGTAGTCATAGAATATTAATATACCACTACGCCAAACGATGGAAGCTTTATCGTCGACGGTTCTTTGAAGCTAATATAGGAATTTAGAAATTAATATTTATTTATCAAGGTATTATTTAGAACAAGTTAGTGCAGCTTGTTTGGTACTTGCGAGCAGAGTTGGGCGAAATATTATTCGGATGACGGATAAGAGAGGACCAGTCCAAGGAGGATCCAATCCAATACAAATTTATCCAAATAAGATTATATCCTAGTAAGGATTCATTTATGTAGAAATTCATATGGAAAATAATTAATTTGAATAAAAATAATAGAATATAAAATGTTTTGTTTTCAAAGTTTATCGATTCAATTCTTCCACATTCCTGTTTTGAAATATTGCATTGGGGAATAAAAACAGTCAAATAATTCGCATTATTTGAATCATTTTTAATAAAGAATTGTGCGAATAACTTATTCGAATAAATATATATTTATGAAGAATAAAGAATAATGAAAAAATAATTTATAAGCAACCATAAAAATCAACGGTTATATTATTCGTAGTGATCGCGGAAGATTTCATATCCAAGTCATTAATTTATTCTGCTCTTTAATCCTGAAATATTCTTTCTAACACATTGTTTCCATAGAAACGAACGGAAATCATGTAAGTTGAATTTACGAATCTGACAGAACTCAGGAAACATTTGATCAACATTTCTTCTGGTATGACTTCATTCATTTAGGAAAGCTTGCAGCCGGTAACTATACCGTAGTCGTTCATGCATCAAGTTTACTACACAAGTTGAATGCTGAATTTAGTCAGTAGCTTTCAGTTCCCGATTTCTAATGTAATTAACGCCGAATTGAACTGTGGTTATTCTACATGCAATGTTAATTTTGGATTGACACGACAACCGCGTAACATGTAACAGTAGAACATGATCTACTGTACACTACTTGTATTACGGATAATCGTGAGACTCTTAGATGTAAATCTAATTATTGAAATGTAATTACTAGACTGCGGATTTTATGCTTTTATGATACAATTGAGTAGTTGCGATTTAGATTAAAAGAATTTTAAATTAAAAGCAGGAAGGTCTTTATATTTTGTTTCTATTTTTTGCAATTGATGCAGACAATTTTTATTTTATATAAAAGTCTGCAATCTAGTACTTATATAGAAATAAAATTAATCCGGGAAGAAAGTATAATATTCAGTAAGAATTTAGAATAATAATAATGACAAACATAAATAAATAATACCGAATATAACAATAAGGTCAATGGACTATCTTCCGAGCATGGCGTGGATTTACAACTAAATGAGTTTCTTATTACTAACATCTCTGATATTTCTCAAATTAATACAAAAATTCGGAAAATTCATTGTTCATTCCTTCGAACGCGGTTCGGATCCTGAGCGTAGCCCCCTCCTTCCGTAGCGCCTTGGAGCGAAGCATTGACTCGACCACGTAGCAGCATGTATTGAAAGTTCGCGCACTCGTCTCTCAATGGCTACTGTAAACAAAGCCGCGAATATATATATATATATATATAT
>CM052168.1:2517975-2531476 GCA_028455555.1 Augochlorella aurata | reverse complement strand
CGCGTGGGGCGTATACGCCCCACGCTGAACTTTCCGTTCAAGCCATTTGGTATTATCATTGTAAAATGAAGAATTTTTTAAAAATTCATTATGGAGTCAATTATGGACATCTTAATACTATTGCTGATGCCCTCATTTAATCGTGGGGCGTATACGCCCCACGCGGCGTGATGGGCAATTTTTCTTTACTGTGACTTGTTTTAACCGCATTTCTCTTATTCCGATCAGTCATTTATTCGCGTGTCGTTCATACAATACTTACTGCATCACTGAAGCTAGGATTGATTTATAGTTCAGTGTGTTTCTTCAGTGTGTTAAACGAAGGAAATACGGTACATACATATTATTTCAGTTATTTGTTAAACTAATTCCTAGAAAAAATAAATTTATTGGTTTGTTGTGTTATGCATGTTAAACTATACAACCTTTCCTTGATAATTATGATTTTTGCACTATTTTAATTATTGTAAGGCATACGTCAGAAACAAAATAATACAAATGTAAAGCGTGGGGCGCATACGCCCCACGCGGCTTGAACGGGAAGTCTTCAAAAAACGGTCTGGCAGGGAACGTGTTAACTTTTGTTACAGACGCATAAAATCTGCAGCCTAGCAATGAGTATTAGGCCAACTCCGATCTTCCTTCATAGTACTTAAATCGGCTTATTCTACATCAGTCCGTTTCGCATAATTACCTAGCAGATGACGGTACGTTAGACAAATAAGAATCGAAACTGAACCGTGTCCGACCCATGACAGAACTCGCCATCCAGAAGTTTAGAAACTGTTCTGTTTCGACCATATTCCGACTACTTTGAAACATGAGACCTGAACTTTTACCTTGAAACCTGAACCTTCGACTTGAAACCCTTAGCTAGCGTCATTTTTCAGTACATTCTCTCTAAATCCAATAAAAATAATCGATCCCCCTGCTATATCATCGATTTGCTGGTAACTATTGGAGTTCTCTTCGTGTGGCTATAGAATAATTTATGTCACTTGTTATCGAATGCAAACTTCTAGACAAAAATTATCGATAAATTTTTAGTTATTATCTTTAAAAAGTGAATTTACTTCGATGTGCGAAGATAATTGCGATACATAACTTCCTCAATTACGAAGAATAACAACAGATTCTTCGAGATACTTCCCCTGTTTTATAGCCAAAGTGAAATGAAATGAAATTAAAAAACATGGATAGACCAGCTTGCGAATTCAAGGGAACCATGCGATCTTTGAATCTATACTTAAGTTAAAACAAAAATGAAACTGACTCTAATGTGAAGTTTAATGTTTTTAGAAGTAATATATTTATTTATTTATTTATATATTTGTTTGTTTGCTTATTTGTTTATTTATTTATATATATGTATTTGATTATTTAACATCAGCAGGCCAAATGCTCTTTTTATTGTTCTATAAAAATTCAGCATAATAATAGATAGCGGTAATAATCAAATAATAATGAAAATAAAAGTGAAAACCAGTTTTCAGAGATTTCATAGTTTTTGTTAACAGATGTCGTTCTGATCATTGCAATTTAAATGCTTCACTAGCAAGAGTTAATTTCATAGCCAGTAGTGCTTGCCAGTGCGAAGCAAAATTCCAAGACCTTAACCATGTTATATGGAAGTGTCCAGATTATGAGAACGAACATATTATGCTAGAAACAAAGCTTCTCAAGGATAAGTACTATTTCTCGCAGGTTACCTGACATGTCCCGATTTGTATATACATATAGTCTCGAATCGTTCCGCTGACGTCCCCCGCGTCTAAGGCGGGGCCTGCTTACCAACGAGTCCTCTAGCGGACCTAGGACGAAACGCTCCCTTCCTTTTCTCACTCTGTTTTCTGTCTCCTCACTCCTTCCGACATCATACTTATCAAAAAACAGGACCCCCACAGTTCCATTTTTTTATGTAATCCTGACATAAAGGGACTACGAATAATTTACAATTTTCTTAAACAATGTTCCGTAAAAGATGTCGGATTGATAAAATTAGTCAATTTAGTAACACTTGAGTTATTTGCTCGGCAATGTACAATATTATACAGCAAACAAAAGTCACATGACAATTCATCTATGGCAAAGCTATACGATAGTTTTACTCACGGTATTTTTATAATAATATAAAAGATTCACTATGTGCTGCTAGCGTGTAGTTTTCGGTAACATCGTTACATACAGAAATGCTTGGTGAAATCATTTAGTTTCATTTTAAAATGTTTATAATGTCACTACTATGTCCATGCATCCACACATGGTTAAATTAGCTATTTCGTTAAATACTATGGAAAAAATGTCGATAAATGTATCGAATTTATCATTGTTAAAGTATTCATAAAAAAAGTAAATTAACGCGAGACCAATATGTATTATCAAAGAAGAACCACGAATTAATTAATTAATACTCCAACAGTTAAACAAAGGCAAGACTAGATTATATCATCGATATTTTTCCAAGAACAAATCGATATTTCAGCAAATATCGTATTGTCTTGCATTGTGGAATCCCTAATTACCTCGAAGCTTAGGAGCCAGTCAACGAATCTCCTTAGCACTCTATGTCGCTCACTCAAGCTAATCCCATTCACTCTCTTCGTCGAACGGTTTGGCCGAGTAACCCATCCAGCTGTGAATAATTACGTGCTCCGAACCTCCCAGGATGACCAACCTTTCTTCAGCATTATAAACATCACGAGGAAACTTACAGTATCGCTTTCATCGACTATGCGGCGTGATCCTATAATAGAGGATGGTCATCGAAGTCCTTACGATGGTCACCGCGAATGACTGGTAAGACCGACTACTATATGAGAATAATTTGCATAGTATTTTTCATAAATTTATGACGCATGCAGGGCTAGGAGAAGCGAATATACAGCGGCAGATTGAGGTAGGGAAATCTCTTTGACACTGGTTATGCATAGACCAATCAGGTCGAGAAATAAGGTGCTAACGCGAGCCCCATGATAAACAATAAATATTCATACTGCTCCCCGAAGTCGCCTAGATTGCTGTCGTGAAAGCTTGTATCCTGAATTAATTTGACATCGCATTATAGTAGCCGAGTTTTTTGTGGTTTGGTAGTTACAACAATCTACAAGAAAATTTCTTAGATCGTAAGAATATTTATTTGATTAGGTTTTGATTTGATCCAAGTGACAAAGGTTTCAAAGAGAATCTATTAGGTTGTTTTAATTAAATTGTAATTCAATTTTTCAATTTAATTATATTGTATTTTAATGTAAACAAAGTCATGTAAACTATTTTTTAATTGAATTACATAATTCAAACTTTTCAGTTAATTAAATCGTTAATTATTTATGCAATTGAAACACAATGTAATTTAAATATAATGCAATTGACATATGGTTTTTCAAATTGAAACCCAGAATTTTGGAAAAGTGAGATTCCTTTTTATGTTTTTCTTTCGTATACGTATTTTTTATCTATTATACGTATTTTCTTCTTCATTCTTAACTATTAATTTGTTTTTAATTTTATCTCAATTACATCGAAATCTGTAATTAACGTAATTTAATTACTTAGTACTATGTAATTGTGCTCCGATTACAACTACGAATTGCATTGTAATTTAATTGAATGGAGATCTGAGTTGCGAATTACGTGATTGAATTGTAACATAATTATAATTCCTTGAGTGATTCGATCGTAATTTTGCACATCTCTACCAGAAACAGTAATGCATGTATGGCAAACTGAGTGAGTAACTTCAATGTCAAACAGTAAGACAGTTTCGGCTGCTATTTCTCGCAACAGTTGCAAGAAATTTGTAATACGTAGCCACTAGATCCCTGGTAAACTTGCAGCGCGCGTGAAAATTAAGGAAGCACAAGTCGTCGAGGCAGCTAATTTTCCGCATCGATATGTCGACCGACGCACTCATTGCCGGAGGCATCGACATCGAGTGTAGCCGATGGAAGGTGTTGGTAGCGTCGTGGACAGAATCGCCAGAGTATTGTAAATTTCCGGTCCGACTTGCACATCTCGGCACATCTCGTCTGTGACGTATCGGTCGAGCGAAATAATATCGGTGAATCCAGGCTTGGACACAGCATCCCTCTCTACGTGTACCTAACTCTTATGTATCCTTTTTCGTTCCTTTATTCATTCGTTTCTCCGTTCTCTCTCTTTTTCTTTCTTTCTCTCTCTTTCTTTCTCTCTCTCTCTCTTCTCTCTCTCTCTCTCTCTCTCTCTCTCTCTCGGTTTCTTGCTCCTATTATTCACTTTCTTTCTCGTCCTGTTCCTCTTCACGACTCAGTGCTGCGATAAATTGGCCGCCACCCTCTTCTCCTCTGCCTGTCCCCTCTTCCTTCAGCCGTCTCGTTCTCGTTCTCTTCACCGACTAGACCCCCCTTTTCTTTCCTTTCTCTCTGCTTAAGTCATTCGTCGGAAATGAAATCTAACCGCTCTTATTACGTAGTCCGTTATAACTTGCGTTTTCGTTAATGTTCCTGACAAAGGAGAGCCCCGGCTATGGGAAAGCTGACAAAAGTCGTGGAGTCTTTAAAAGAGCCGAAATTAATTTGGGAAGTTTCGTATGCGAGATAAATGTAGTCCCTGAGGAACGCTGACGCGAGACAAATATCGTTTTGAAAATGTTCGGCTCGTTAATTTAGCAAACGCGCGCGATGCCCGCCGGCCGACGCGACAATATTACCGGCATTATACGTCGTAAACAATCTACCGTCGCCAGTTTTAACGTTGCATGGGCTTTAAAAGCTGTGATTCGGTGCAATCTTTCTTCCGCAGCGAATTTCTTTTCGATAGACTCCGGCAGTTCGTTCGAATTTTTTCGATATCGTGGAGCCCAGGTTCGCTGAACTAATCGTGACAGGTTCGAATAATGCAATTATGGTTTGTTTAAAGCGCGAACTAAATTTTTATCAAGTTTTACCATCAATCCTGTTTTTTAATAGAATGGAAAATTTTTAATTGTTGCTCATCAATTGCTGATGAGTATTGATGAGCTCATGAATTATGCTCATCATAATACATATTTGAATCATGCTTTACGTCAATGGAAGTATAGAAAATTGCATTTTATTAGAAGTAGAATTCTTTATATGTGAATTAATCTCTCGGAACAACAATAAAATTCCTTTCTAACGGGATGGAGAATTTCTCTGCTATTTTTGTTTTCCAATTTATTGTTCTCCTGTAAATCCTCATGTATACGAATAAAATATTCAACAATTATGTTATCATGCTTGCTCGTTAAAGTATTTGCACATGCGCAAGGTGACATATTATTTTCAGCGCATAAAAAGTTATTTGTTCGAAAGAAAACCGCAGACATTTAATATTTGGACGAATCATTAAGCATTCTCTATGGCGAAACAAAAATTGCGATTCGTATCGCGAAGTTCCAAGCACCATAAACTTCTGGATTATCCCAGCATCCCACGGTCGTTTCCTGCCCATGTGACCACCGCGGCAGATAAAAGCAGAAAATACACTCGGCTTTGAAAATGTAGCACCTAAACGTTAATACAACATACAATCTAGTTTCCGGTTTACATCTAAGTAAATATAGAAAATTACCGGTTTCTTACAACTATAATTTGAAAATACTTTTCTCAAATAGTGAAAGCTGTTATTTCGTCTAATTATGACTTCAATCAGAAAATAAAAATCTGCTAGATTAGAGAAGATAAAACGTAAACATACAAATTCGTAAATCAAGAAATTACACTTTTTCTCTCTTCCAAATTCACGTTATCAGACTCGAGGTTGTAAATTTTATGTGCTTGCCTCGTACGGCAGTATGGTAATAATTTTAAGCCTTATTTACGTTTGATTTCATGAAATGTAATATTTTAAGTTTACTAAATAGATGTTTAACAATGATCATATTCGTTAGAGGTACTTGGCCTGATTTATGGTATACTCTAACATAATGCATAATTTATTAAAAATTTCATACAGAGACTAACTATGAATGTTATTTGTTTCCTCTAAGTCGAAACACAATCTAGATTTTAGTTATGGAAACCTTAAATTACCCGAATTTATACAGCAAAATCTAAAAATAGTAATTTTGCTAATCACCTAGCAATATGCGGGCGGTTCAGAAGTCAATCAGTGTAAGTCCACTTTTCGTTGAAAATGAGTTATGCAGTGCAAAAACATCTTTATCGTAGGATCTTTCGTTCGATGAATCGATATAGTCGATTTCTTCGTAAATAAACAATAGCAATGCTTAGATGTATTGGCCACGCAATGGGCCAATAAATAAAAACTCAGTTGACATTATTCTTTCGTTTCTCCTGTGGTTAAGCTCATTTATATGTCATCTTATAGTAATAATTGAAGCATTGTTATTTTTTTACAGCTAATTTGCAAAGTCGTTAATAATCTCAATTTTAAGATTAATGAACTTCCACTGATTGGCTTCTGTACCGTTCATGGTATAGTCTCGTATTATTAGGGAAATTATCGAGGACGAAGAAGTGCTATCAACGTAGCTATGAAAGAGGTTGTAGTATAAATGGTTAATGAAACACATGAAAATTAAAATGAGTTGTCAGAGACTAAATGGTCAAATAACTGTATTTATACTCTGACTCCAAATGAAAGAATCCAAAGGTGGCATATTTAGCACCCATCAATTATCGTACACCCATCATTTACAATGCTCGACTGACTATCACTCGCTGGATTTCAGCTACCATTCTAAATGCGCTTACGGTGAAGTCCGCTGCAGAAAACCTGGTAGATGGCTAGGCTCATGGGATTCGCGTGCTTAGCGATCCCGTTATATATTTACTACGACTGGTCTTGAGGTTTATGATACGTCAATCATTATACATCGTGGAAGCTGAGACGTCGAAAGTTAGCGAACTTGTTACATATTTATTGCGACTGGTCTTGAGGTTTATGATACGTCAATCACTATTCAACAGGCTGCCTGCGACGCTGGAAGTGTACAATGACGAATTTCTCGAACACAATTTCCAAAGTTAATTAGTAGCCAAGTGAAAATATCTCTTGGCGACATGTTCTAAGAATAATAATTGTCAATTTTTCGGAGGCAGTTCTTTTATCTAAGATGATTTGCAGCGATGTGGACAATTGTAAACTCAAACTAACTTTTACATTTTTAGCGATACTTGAACAAAAACTTAATAACATATATTTGCATATTTTATATTAAAAATAATAGATATATACAAATATAGTTGTGTTTGGTTCCTGTTTGAATATCAGTAACAACGTAAAAGTTATTTTGAGTTCATGAGAAATTTTGAAAAAAAGTTAATTGCAAAAATTAACATGGAGAAAATTAATTGATAAACTGTGGAGAAAAACACTTTATATTCTATCATTTTTATTAAAATTGAATAGTTTACGGATGAATTTCTGTACGAATAAATTTTTATTGGAATAAGATCTTACTCTTTTGTAAATCTTTATCTGATTAAAATCTTAAAATCTTATTCTTTAGAAAATCTTTATTCGATTAAAATCTTATTCGGTTGAATTGTTATCTAGATAAACTGTTATCGAGATATACTGTTGTGGAGATAAACTTTTATTCGATTAAACATTTATTCGATGGTGTCGAATACAAATTTAATTGGTTAATAAATTGCAATAAAATGTTGCCCAACTCTGTTAAACTCCACAGGGTGCCACATGCTAGAACTGTTCATGTTCGGGACTGGACTTGGACTGATTCTTTGCAGGCCCTAATGACTGGATTAAGGTGCCCCTAACTAGCGTTGCGCGGATAAGAAACATTATTAAGCTATCCAACTGAAGTCCATTAATTACCAGACCACTTTTAAGCGAGAAAAATGTTCTTGTTGCTACTGTTCGACGAATATGCTATTTATGTTTATTTATATTTATGTTTTATAGCAATGTTGAGATTGAATCATAATTTTCAAGATATCAGAAACCAGTTATTTCGATTGGTTTGATAGTTTTCGTATTAATTACCGAATTGATTGCGCAGGCGATCTTTAATCAATTCAATTTCCGCCATCGTCCATGGAACTTGCAAATAAAGTATACTCAACTAAGTTGCAATTGAGAGCTACTGGAATGTTGCAGACAACTAGGTCTAACGTTTCAGCCGCAAAAACTGGCGAACTTTAAACACGCGGCGTTTGCATAAAACTGAAATCCTGGGAAGTTTGAACTGCCTGCGCACACTATTCAAGTTCCTACGCGATCTTTTTTTCTATTTGCAACTTAGCAAGGAAATTGGAAAGTTATAATAGCGTTTGGATAAGTTATAGATTGCATCCTGGAGGTCGAACTCTACGTGGCGGTAAATTTTTTAAATATGTGAGGTCGACAAAAGTTTAAAATCAATTAATTCGGAACTATAATGTATTCTTACAACAGTTCTATTTCATAAAAGGTAGAACATGGTCAAGTTTTAATTAAATTATTTTTTAACGAGTTTTTATTAAGAGGTTGAAGTAATATATTTTACGGAAAACTCAATAGCATTTTACTATATATCGCTCATTTGTAGTTGAAAACTGTTTAATTATAAAATTGTAATATTTTGCAAGAGATTCCACATGCTGTAAAATTGGGTGATTTTATAAATAAAGATAATCTTTACCTGGTTATTATAAATTGTTATAAATTTGCATCATTTTGAAATAAAAAATATATTCTACTTGCAAGTAATTGTAGAATCAAAAATACAAGTATAATTTTTCGTTGCAAAATTGGATACTGCATCCAAAAATGATATCCTAGTACATTTTGTTTCTTAACTCTCTCCGTAATTTTTTGCATGCTCTGTTTATAACTTCAATTTATTCTCCGGTTCTCTCCGGGATTTTGGCAATTGCTTGTTCGGTAATGGCAAGCTTAATCGTTCTAAATCCGTAAGCACGTCCAACTACCAGGGGAATATCGATGAGGCGACTAGGCGATCGTTTTTTCGGGGAATCGGTTTATTTCAGCTTAAGGCAGTATCGGGTAGTGTTCTATGTACGGAAAACTGTCGAAAAACTTTATGATTGCGTGCTGTTTGAAAGCGAGTCGGTACTGGTGGGTGTAGAAAACCGCACGCGCCTACAGAAAATCAATAATGCAGCTTCCGTGTGCCCAGTGAGCGAATTTCCGTTCGTTTTACGGAAAATTGTTATTAGTGACATAATAATTACTAAAAAAATTCATTATTTTACAGCATCTGCGATCTGAGACTTATTGTGTGCTAATTATATTCTTCTGTCACATGTTTTTGTAAAAAACGAAACTAAAAGGTTATCGTCCTGCATCAAGAAAACTCTCAAAAATTCATAAAACTACAATTTTAAATACTTTAATACAGTGACCGAAATAATGTTCATCTAATTTTTCTGATATAGCTGCGTGTTTCACGTAACATTTCTGTCTTTTGTTATTAGTAGCTAAAATTCGTGATACTGCATTTAATAAAACAAATAATTATTTAAATAATACAACTGTTATTAATATCGTAATTTTAGGAATATTACAAAAATTTGAAAATTTTGTGCAAAATAAATATGTAGGTTTGCTTAATATTCTTGTATTTAAATTTAAAAAATTATGAATGCAATTTTCTTTTTAAATATCTCCAAGGTACTTTTCAATTTGTCCATTAAGGACATTCGGTAAATTTTTATATCGTTTTTGTGTAGCTAGCACGTAGATGCTTCCTCAGTAACAGATACTTGGAAGTCATGAATGTCGAGTAAAGAGGTCCTTGGGATGTTTCCTATGTAGTCTTTCAGGTAGATTTGCCGTATATAGTTCCTTAACTAGGTCATTGGGATGATTTTCTAATCTTGCTATATCTGCCACATAGTCGTTCAATTTCTTCCGATACTGGTTTAATCCAGAGGTTTTTGTGTAATTAGTCATTACGCACTGTCAAATGCACATGGTGCATTTACAATAGTTCTCAGAATGATGGATTGTAGTGATTCCAGCTTTTTAATATGACTTAAATGGCTTAATATAGCTGTAATGCCCTACAGTTCGATTCCGTACGCCCAGATTGGCTTAATTATCGTTTTATATATTAGCAATTTATTGTCTGTACTTAGTTTAGAGTGCCTACTGGTAAGCCATTACATATTTCTTCTATTAATACGGATTTGATCTATTTTGTCTCTTGTGTGGTGTTTCCACGTAAGTCATAAGTCTAGATGCATACCTAGGTATTTTACTGCTTTGGTCTGAGGAATTATGACATTGTTTAGAGTAGCATGCAAAACCACGTCTTTCTTTAAGGTGAATGTAATGTGTTTACATGTGCATTTACTTTTATTTTCCATTTGTTTAACCATACTTCAATTTGAAGTAGCTGTTGTTGTAACATGGAGAGCGCAGTTTCTGGGTTGACATGGATAGCTGAAATAGCCGTATCATCAGCGAAGGTGTATACTGTGGTTTCTTGTGAGGTAGGAATGTCAGCAGTATACAGTGTGTATAATATAGGCCGTAAGACACTTCCTGCGGAATTCCTGCTTCGATGTTATAAGTGTCCGAGTATTCTGAATTTTAACTGAAAATTTTCAAGGTATGGCTTAAGTAATTGATAGTAAGATGTAGGGAAATGTAATTTAATTTTATGTAACAGTTCCTCATGCCACACTTTATCGACGGCTTTTTCAATGTCAAGAAAAAGAGCAGTGCAGTACTTCTTTTGCTCTAAGGCATAGGTGATTTTATTGACTACTCTGTGTATTTGTTCAATGGTAGCATATTTATTTCTGAAACCGAATTGGTGCGGAGAGATTACATTTTTTCATTAATTGTTATCTTCATTCTGGCTAGGATTATTTTTTCTACTAATTTCGACATTATAGGGAGTAGTGAAATTGGCCTGTACGATGATGGTAAACGAGGATCTTTTTTAGGTTTATGCAGCATAATAACTTCTAAAATTTTCCAAATATTAGGGAAATACTTAATCCGTAGTACAACGTTGAAAATTATAGTTTGTGTGAAAATTTAAGTGGCAGTTGTTTGAGGATTAATCCATCAGGTTTATGAGAATATTTTATTAAAGTCGGGGAGTGATCAGAGCTAAGATCAAAGCAGGATTGTGTTTAAAAATGAGATTTGAGCAATCCTTTAATTCTTGCAAAGTCCAATAGGGTGATTTGTCTTGTGTCGATGGCCAGAATGTAGGTTCGCCCATTGTTACTACAACTAAAGATGGTTTCCTTATTGTTTGATCCTGAATTTTACCTCCAGGTGAATTGATTTTAGAACCCCATAAGGAATGTTTAACATTGTAATCTCCGCCAGCGATAATTTTATTTCCTAGTGATTTGAAAAAACCTGAGTATTTTTTAATAGATATACTTCGGGGGACAATAAACAGCAGGTGATGCGCCGTGTGTCGTGTTTATGGTTACCACTATAGCTTGTATGTAAGAATCTGAGAATGTATGATATAGGTTATGTTTGATTTCCTGTTTGATTATAACTGCTGACCCACCGCATGCTCTGCCGGATGGATGCTTAGTATTGCACACATTGTAAAAGGGAATTTTTATGTAATTTTTTCTGTTAAGTGTGTTTCAGCTAAAAGCATTATATCGATTTGTTTATTACATAGAAAGGCTTTCAATTCCAAAATCCTTTGTAGTAACCTATTTGCATTCCAAATTCAAATTTTTAGAATCTCCATTATTATTTATTATTTAGCATGTATGTGAGGAGTTCTATCATTTTACTCATTTGTTGAGATTGTGGGTTTAAGAGTTGAGTTTGTTCAATAAGCATAGTAGTTATTAATTCGGTATTCTTAATCGTGCTGTTAGCAAATTTTCAATTTCTTGGTTAGCAGTTGTCGCGTTGGCTGCAAGTTTAGTATTATGTGTGGCAAGGAGAGCTTCTTCACATATATCATGGGATCTAACAGCTTGGGCATAGGTCCTAGTATTAGCGTTGTCTTGATTTGGGACAGCATTTCTGCTTTCGTTTAATGTAGTAATTTGATTTTGATTACTTGAATTTTTCGTAGCAGTTTTGTGTCTAAGTTTAGAAAATATCTTTTGTCGTAGCTGTTTTCTGATTATACATCCTTTATAACTAACAGGATGATTTCCCTGACAATTGTAGCACTTCTATTTTTCCTTCAGAAGGACAATTGGAGGTTAAATGTTTGCCTGCACATTTTACGCATGCAAGTGTTCTATTGCAATAGTTCCTGGTGTGTCCATAACCTTGACAGCGTAGGCACTGAAGTATGTCTCTTTTAGTTCTAGGGGTTTCGAACGTTACTATCATATTGAGAAATCTATTTATTTTATATATTTCTTTGTTATTTTCATTAAGCTGTAGTTCGATGAAGAAAAGTGAAAGCGGTTGTTTTGTGTAATGTTTTCTAATATTATTTATTTATCTTACCCTGTGATGAAGTTCTCTCAGTTCGTTAATTATTTCGTTAGTATCTGTTTTAGCATGGATTCCACTTAATACTACCTTGTAGCTTCTGACCTTTAGTTGGTAGGTGTAGAAGTTTGTATTTCTTTCGTTTAGGGCCAAAACTAGTTTACTATAGATCTCGGTGGTGTTGACTTGAACTCTGACATGGTCATTTTTCAGTTGTTTAAGTGTGAAGTTTGTATTTGCCACTTCATTTAAAAGTTTGGTCAGAGGCTCGATGATTTGAGCTTCGATGTACATTGGTGGAGGTTTTGGTTGCGGTTTCCTGATTCCCATTGATGGTTATACGGTTTATACTGGTACTGATTTGTGACTTCTGGTAATATGTTGAAGGGATTTATAGTAGCTACGTTCGTTAGCCACTTGGTTTGTTCATCATCCGAGTCGTTTGTTAGCAGTTGGTTAGATGGAGTAAGTTTGCGTTTCCTAGTTGTGGTATCTGCCTTTTTTCCTAGCTTTTTTCTGAGGTTCATCTGACAAGAAACATGTTTCCAATTGAGTAGTGGAGTATTTTTCACCAGTTTTAGTAAGTTTTACACGAATATTATTCATTTGAGACATTTGGAATTTCAACTTACCAAACGACAAGTTAGTCACTCGCACTTCCCGGCTATATTTCGTAAACACACTAACACATAGATTACACAAATATCAGCTTGCTTCGCATAAACACATCTTGTTGCTATGACTGTTCAAGCGAGACGATGAATGCAATTAGAAATGAATTCATTACGAAGAATCCTTAACATTTATTTCCGCAGTGTCTGTGATCCGATCTATGACCACGCCTATTTGATGCCAGTTTTTAATTCATTTTATAAACCATTTTATACATTTTAATTATTGTTTACCATTGCTGTAAATTTTTCTTGCTAAAATGCCTCGAGGGTTTTCAATGGTGTCATATATAGCTGTTTAGTTGTACTTAGCTGTTTTGATCACACTGTTCCAAAAAAACAATGTGTCGCAGTATACGCAAGTTTTCCGAATATATATGAACTCCTGTAAAATTCTAGCAAAAATCTAGCGTTTGCAAAATTACTATGTTATTCTTTTAGCGCTTGTCGACGCCCCCCCCCCC
>CM052168.1:2474310-2509224 GCA_028455555.1 Augochlorella aurata | reverse complement strand
ATAAGGATCTAAAAACGATTCGAAGTGATTCTGAACGTTTCCAGTTTGGTTCTGTTCTATTGCAGTCGCACAAGCTTGGAGGAAAACTTAGATGTGGGTGTGGTAAAGAAAGTGGGGATGGAAGAGAGTAAGAGTGGGAATTTCGCCAGCTTAAAATTATGGTTTGTAACATCGCGTAAGGGAATTTCCTCCAGGTCTGCTAGGCACGTGTAGCTGCCGGTCGCGTCGGTCGCGAGCCAGCTGTGGGACTTCGGACCTCTGTCCGTGAGGCCCTTCGGAAATCCCGGGATTTATGATACCAGCATTCGCTACTGAGACCGAAAACGAAAGGTTGTAAATAACGGGCAACATGCTTTCCCTAAAATACTAACTTGGAACGGTTTCCTCAAAAATAGCCTTGCCGTTGCTCATATCATAAATCGTACTTGGTCCCTTGCGCGACAATCGTCCTCAGTACCGTATGTCCAGGACGGAACAAATTGCGTAATTATAAAACCCTTTTTTGTATTGCTGTTTATTATATGCTTTATTAATACTAGATTTTACGCAGCATTAAATGCACCCGATATCAAAACTCCGCGATTCAAAAATAATCTCTCGGGTTGTGACCGATTACGGAGGCCGACGATACTGATTGATACCGCTAATTAAAGATGAACAGCTGTTTAGTTAAATATTTACTTATTATTTAGTTGATTTAAATATTTACAAATATTTACACTTGAATGATACAAAAGATCGGACTGCAGGAATATTGTATTTGGTCGATTTGACTGGAACGTTATTGCGAGTCTTAACCTTGAAGACTGAATTTGAAGTACTATAAAAATAGACTAAATTCGATAGTCTAAGGTGGAAAGACTGAAGTGACTTTAGAACCACTCTGGTAGAATGAAAGACTGAACTGAGTCAGAGCTGTGCGTGAATAAGACATAGACCTAAACTGGACTAGAATAAGCGTGTATCTAGGTTGGACGAGACTAAAAGGTTGGAAGCATAGTTTCTGCCCTTCTATAATTTTTAAAGACAGAAAACTAGAAGACAGATTGGCTGGTAGCGAGACGGAGAGGGAAGTAAGAAGGCACGTATCACGCAAGCAACGTAGGTAGAAGGAAAACTCGAGCGAGCGGTTGAAAGACACGGCACGATCTGACGACCCTATCATAAATAAAGGTTGCCGATGGAGTGTGCTGAATTTTATTGCATGGGAATGCAGAAAAACTTTATTGCCGGTTGTCATTAATAAAACTGTAAAGTTAATGGACTAATAATTGTAAACCTTAATTAGTACAAGATTATTAGTATTATCTCGCTAAGCAAGGAAATACTATAGAAATTAAGCTGTTTCGAATTTGAGAGAAAGCAAGTTTGTTTGAAGAGAAGGTCTAATCACTAAAATACCTGCGAATCTCTTGCGCGGACTCTACACTGATAATTCGGAGTGCCGTCTTCCGTTCCAAAATCGTCGCGGTCATCCACCACCAGCCCACAAATTCAAGGAGGAGTTTCTTCACTCACATTGGAGAAGTCAAGGGATCTTCCTTCTTCAAGTCAATGCGCAAAAAGGTCGCGATTTCACGTCAATGCCAAAATCGGTTGACACCCCCTCAACTCCGATTCAGAAGGGGATGATTAGGACAAGACGAGACGGCAGAATTGGAACAGTCTGAAATCAACGCACACTCAAAATCGTCACGAACCTTGAAAGAACGACATCAACTAGGCTCAAAGACATATTCGACGCATCGTAGGAATCATTTGTACGTCTTCCGAGCAGTTACAAAATTTGTAGTCTGTAAAGCGAACATCCGCATAACAGACGAAGTACAGTAACAGCACGGTACAGAAAGCGTAATCTATTTGGACAGGAAACACGAAATGTCCATCATTTCTGTTTTCTTTTAATTTAAATCTGTAAACTTATTTGAAGAGTTATAACAACGTTACCCTCTTTTCTTGAACAATTTATCTGAATAAACTTTTTCAACCTTTTCAATTCAACATATTACACATCTTCCTGCATTTCCACCCACGAGTTGTAACGATTGAAACCATTGTGCAAATGCAAAAGCATTAATAAAATGCAGTTGAGATGCACTTTTAGTGAACAAACTGAAGTGTCATTACAAAATTAATTAACCGATCAATTTACAACGACTTTAATTAACGCTTTCTGCTTTCAACAAAAGTACGTGTGTTACATATTTTTTGGTGTTTATAGACATTATATGACCGTCTAAGTTGAAATCTTGAATTTTTTAAATAGAGGGTTGTACTAATAATATAACTTACATATTTACAATAATGACTACTAAAAGAACGAGTACATCTGAATCATGCTAAAATGAGGTCTGTACGGCAACATTCTCTTCCATTTGTAGCTCCGGATCACGAAAAATCTGTAGCTCTCTCACAATTTCGTCCTTTTTTTGAGAGACCATGTCGTCTCTGCTTTTCACTGCCGAATCTTCGACGTGCAGCTTGTGTGGTACGCGTGACACACGCAGTGCTTTTTGCGAGTGTCCATCGTAGCCCTGCGGTGCCACTTCCATTCCCGCGCAGCTCCGAGGCCGTAGGATCCTTGGAAAAAGAGAAATTGGACGAGCAGGATTCGAACACTCGGAATCTCGAGATTTGTACTTTAACCACCACGAACGCCGTGTCCTTCCTTACTTTTCTAGTTTCCTATCGCGTCTTAAGGATTTGGGAGGTTCTCCGATCCTACATGTATTCCTTCCGACGACACTCCTGTACTTTACACCTGCGTTGGCGCGTACGTGTGGCTCTGTGCGCGCAAGCGAGAAGGATACGGCATGTTAGTAGCTACCCCAAAGGATTCTATCGATCGTTTTACGTGTTTACCCCAGAGGAAGCTCTATAACATCCAGATGAGAAAATTGGAACATTCATTCAAAGTTATTCGAATTTCCATGGTTCGATTCTTCGGTTAAAAGTTACTCCTGCGTTTTCACTGATGAGATCTTTGGACTGAATCAGAGCTGGGTAAAATGGTATTTTAAATGGCAAATAGTAAATAGATATTTCATTTTATTGATATAAAATATTTTATTCATTCGGAAGAATGTGCTTTTGAAAATAAAATAATTTATTCATTTAAAAAGTGTACTTTTAACAATAAAATATTTTGTTCGTTGTAAAATGTTTTCCAGATAATATTTCAAATAGTATTTTATTTGAAGAACACTGAAAATATTCGTGCCATGGCTTCAAATATTTTATTTATCTCCTTCATTATCATTAAGTAAAATATTTTTATTTTATGTTTTAGATTATCAAAAGAAAATATTTATTTTCATGCCTTAGTTTTAGATTACCAATACTGGAAAATTTGTAATTATATTGACTCAATTCTCAGGTGCGAAAATGTTCAAACAATGATAAGACACAAAAGCACATAACGTGAACTTTTGCAGTCTAGTAATAACCATCGCGTAGCAGGCGCTTTTAGAGTAATTACTAGTCTGCGGATCGTTGTCCGAAATAGAAACTTCGTGCTTCAATTGTACAAAACGGGAGTTACATAAATGTATTCCTCGTTTTAACAGTTTTAAAAAGCTGAAAATGATGTAACGAGATTCTTAAATTTTTTCGATGTCTTCACTTTTCTGTAATTTGGTTACCTATTTTCGTCATAAATGCATAAAATTCGCAGTCTAGTAATTAGTTTGCGATTTGTTAATGCATTATACTTGCGTTAGGAAATTATTCGTTCGCACAAGAACTAAAACAAGTGAAATCAATTTAAAAAAGTCATACCTTCATGGTTTCTTGGAATACACGAAAGCATGCAATCGTTACATTTAATACATCCAAACGCTTTTATACATTTATTCACTAGGATAAGAGTTCTTAATTAAAATCAGGAACCTCTGCACTTTTACATTCGCTAAACAACTGGTTGCTGTAATTTTAAACTTACGAATGGACTGACTTATTTGTTCGATTTCATGTGATAGTAAAATAACAGAAGCGATTACGCGACGGGAAAATGGCCACAACGCAAGTAAAGTTGCAAGGCACATAGGTGTAGCTGTTTGCACTTCGGAAATTAGATTTTTCATTAGATTTTTCTTTAGCAGTTCGCATGCAGTTTTATAATGCACTTTGTTGTTCGACAATTTTTGAACTCCTCAAGCTGTGATGTTCTCTATTTGCATGCTTTACGCGAAGAAGAAATAAATGAATCTTCCGCTTCAACGCTAGAACTACCGAGCCTTTAATGGTACTTAATGCGTATTATTTTATAACAATGGTAAGATTGGGTTCATTTAAACCTTAATACGATTTGTATGACTTGCGGAGCTTTATGCAAAATAAATATGTGCTAAGTCAATTATAAGAAAAAGAGGTTACGTCACAACAAATTTCTTCTGAGAGCATTCGTACAAAAATCAACTAACAATAATTAGCCAGATAAAATTTAGAAGATATGCAATTTTATAGCATCTTTTATATTTCAAATAATTTTTTTGATAATAAACAAATCCTTTTTATGAAAAATAGTTGGATAAAAAAATCCGTAGCCAGTTCTCTTCAACATCAGGTACACAAACTATATTAGAAATAAAATCCGCGTTTTAAAGTATGCTTGAATGAAGAAGTTTGTCTGAAAATTTGACGCAGAAATATTTTGCCTAATGCCAGTAATTGTGGTGAAACGGTAATTTAAAAAAGAAACGGAAATCAGTGATCTTAATTGGTTTCGTAGTTTCACTGTTAATGGTTCGTAAAATCTTTACCCTGCTGTTCCTGGGTAAATCTTCGCCGTAGTTAAACTGGAAATATTGGTAGATCGCCTATCGAATTTCGGACTATGTAATTACAGAAAATTTCAGGCCGAAACAGAAAATAAAGGCTGCGATGTAGGCGGTAGCTCCTTGTTATTTTTTCGCTTCGCCTCTCCTCTTCTTGAGTTTCTTTGGCCCGTATTAAGTTGCTTGTGCAACACCATTATTTCGTGTACACAGATGGTCATCGTTGGTTCGGCGGCTGACATAACAGCGTAGACTGACGAAATATCGCCGCAGTCTACGCTTTGCTGCATTATTAAATGCATCCGAGTTCTTTTAGACATTTTTCGTCCGAGCAATCCAATTCCATTCGCTAACTAAGTGATTGTCCCTGGCGTCGTTTAGCACTCGAAACTTGGATATTTAGGAAACGAAAAATCACAGACCTCGTGTGTCGGACAAAATCAGAATTTGTCATGCTCTCGGAAGCAAGTTTTCTATAAAAAGCATGAAATTATTATTTTGTCTTCTGCATTTCCGAGCTGAAGTAGTTCGTGATTTTTTATTATTTTGTTAGATACGATACGTACGCAGGCTGTGCAGAAAATTCTGTCCCTTTATGAAAACGTTCTATTTCTTCTGCGAATCGTGTTCCTTTTTTTTCGTGTCCAAATCTATTTTGTTATTAGAAATGTTTATGTTTTTTTACATCTACTAGTATTGGTCATGCACGGTTGTACTTTTATTCAAATTAGGAATGAGAAACGATAAAGAACGTGTTGCAATTATTGAATCGCACAAGGGATAAAAGTGGAACGTTGACACTGTTCTGTCTGAACTGCGGATTTTACGCATTTATGGCATGGTTAGGTAGTCACAATTTAAAATAGTGTAAAAACTAAAAGCATTTTAAAACGTCAATGTATTGTTTTTATTATATTATTATATTGGTTTATTCAGATGATTAGAGGAAGAATGAAATTGCTGCTTATTTTTATCCCTTTATTTGATGCAGACAATTTTTATTTTACATAAAAATGCGACGTCGAGTTATGACTTCTGGATAAAATAAAGTAGAGAAGACGGTAAAGGAAAAGGAATTAAATTTATGATTATTGAAAGTACATTTACCATCAATGATTCAAGCCGACGAATGATAAAGCTGAAAGAACAAATTTCGAACGCTCAATATAAATTTTATTGTTCAGTTTTGTAATTAGTATGTTTGTTAAACTGGTAAAGTATATAGGCTATTAAATTCTCCGCACCCTGTGTTTCAATTCGTTTGATATTTAAATCACAGTACAAGTGTCTTGTTTCGCTGGTCCAGCACGAAAGCTTCAAAGATAGTTCACTACAAGACTGAGGTCTGCGCTATTAATTGCACAGGCGCGGAAAGTGCAATAGGAACGAAGAGATTAAGGTCGCGGGACGCCCGGTACATGAGCTCACATTTGCGTACGAGATGTCTCGTGCGAGAGTGTGAAAGGGTTAATGATTCACGAGCAACAATGGGGCACGATTGATGCCACGGCAGTCCGAATGTAGGAAGCTTGAAAAAGCAAATTCGAAAACGAAATTAAGTGTACGCAACTCATAACACGATTTTTCAATCGGCCTCTATACATATACTACATATACTACACCGGTATGTAGACCATCGCATAATTATGTATGAAGTAAATAGAGTCAAAAATAGAAGGGAAGTTTCGTGTACACGTCCACACAGCAGGCGCGCGTATGCACGCACACCGGTGCGATCGTAGCGGATTTCAAAAGGAATTTTTGCAACGTTACAGCGTTTATAGAGCGTACTGAAGCGTACGTCTTTCTCATGGCTCGGTCTGCAAGGGTCGATTCTATCTTATATAAAAGCACAAGAGTGCCGGCAAAAAGGGAATTCCAACACCGAAGAACTTTGTCCAAAGGCTTTGCCCCACGGTGTGTGTGTGTGTGTGTGTGTGTGTGTATCTCATATGAGATACAAAACTGTAGGTTACATCGCGCACTACTAGCGAACGCAGCCCAGCTTGAATGCATACAATCGTACGAATCCAAACACCTCGCCGAGAATTGTCGCACTGTGCATCGCCGTGCGCAAGAATATAGAACAAAAGTCACTGCGATCTAGTTTATATTATTCGCGATTCCATCGGCGAGCTGTTGAACGCTTTCATCCAATGTTTTATCCATGATTAATTAAGGCACAAACTATTCCTTTATTTATCTCTTGCACTCGACGAATTTTTTCGGATCAGTTAGGAATAAATGAAACGTATTCATTTGTGAACTGGTAACTAACACCTCAAACGAAACGTAAAATGATGGAACATTGGAACTTGATATGAGATTGCATTGACATAGATCATGCAAAACAAAAGTTTCAAAATGTGATAATTATCAGCAATCCGAATGTAAAGGATTAAAGACTTTTTTGAATTATAGCCACGCTGTGTTTCAGTGTAGGACATTATTCGCATGATTCTTCATTTCTTATTCGAATGATTTCTTATTCGAATAAATGTTCATTTATTATGTGAATATATTATTCGAAAGCGATCATAAAATTATTTGAATAATAATGCGAATAATTGTTGACCGTTTTCTTTTACGTAACTTTGTATGCATACATATGCTGTAAATACGAATCATAAATATGAATGAAAATTTTATTAATCCTTGTCTCTCATCCGAATTAAATTTTACCAAACTCTGGTTCCAAAGAGCTACAATCGATAGCATTACGAAATTCACAGAATCGCACACAACTCGGTTTACACGCGCGAATTCATATATTAATCTAGTAATACTTAGAGATATCAATTCATTAGTAGTATTATGAAATCTCTCGCAATCGTGTGCTTATGATGAAGCGTGAAATTAGTTTCGTCGAATACGATTAACCATTACAAAGATCTCTTCGTGATAATCGATATAGCTATTTGAATCGTGATAAAGTCATAGCATTATGACAGAATTTCGCACAGTGTAATTAATTATATTTATTAATATAAAGCAATGCGGAAGATGAATACTGCAAACATGATTCATTGATTTACGATGGACCAATGCAAGCGGTAATGATATGATACGATACATCGATTACATAGCAACGAACATCGATTATATGTATAGCAGCGAACATGGGCTATACAATAGCATTGTAACATGTTTCAGTTAACGCATTATAATATTGCTATTTTTCATTGTTGAATAGAATTGTAAAAGATATAGTATGATTATTATGTAACATGACATTGTGTTACTTTATACTACCACACAAATCAGACTCGTGATGAATATTTCATACATGATCTACTAAATACGAATCTTATTCTATTCTTCCAAGTTTGGTTCTTCTACTATCACAATCTAGGAGCGAAAGCAACGAAGATATACAAGAAACAAAAATTGCTTCGTTTTATCAAAGAAATTCTTGTCTTATCTTTCGTGAAATCGTTTCCAAAGATCCCCATTTATAGAAATTCCAAGCAGTACAAACGAAAGCATCAATCTCGCTTTCAATTATTCAGTTCGGAAAGAATATTTCATAGAATCTGTGTTACTTTTGCTTAAAGAGCGCGCGCGCTGATTAGTTTAGTTTAATTAAAAAACACGATGCTACGGAACTACGGGCGAACAGGCTGAAAAACTCGAATGGCGGAATACCGGTGAGGAAAAAAGGGAAAGAGTGGTTACGGATACTATAACCAGAGATTGCAGAGTACGATACGCAGTTACATCCCTTATTCTAACTCCCGTTATCCGGAAAGGAGAGAATGAGAGGGGAACCTTGCAAATTGCTTTCGCCGTTTCGCCGTATCCCTCTTCCTTCGGAAATCGCCCTCTGACTCCCGGGCTCTCATTCGCAGCGTTTCTTCTTTCTTTCGGTTCGACCCCTTTTCCATCCATTTCGAGCCCGTACGATCGCCCTACGTTTTCAGGGAAATTACCTATGCAGCTGCCGGCGCAATAGAATCCTCCGGCGACGGATGTCCGTCTACCTTATCCGATCGCGTTAATCAGATCCTTCGGCCAGATATCCGTCCGACGGGATGAAATACGCCGAAGTAATCAGCCGCGACGTTCAATGGATAATACTTCGAAAGTTCGGCGCGCGAGTTCCTGCTGGCATTGCACACGACGCTCGGGCTATCGCTTAGAAGTTGCATTCATCCTACAACTGCATCATTCGACGCTGGTCGTCTGTAAGATGGGATGTGTTTATGTGTCGGAAAATTTTCGTGCCGCACAGTCGTATGAATCGAAAAATTTGGAGAATATACCACGCCGATTTTAATGAGATTGTAGTAGAATACAGCTTGTTGAAAAATATTTGGCATGTATTTTTTTATATTTGCAATTATCCATACCTAAGCAGTGAAAAGAAAGTGGTTTTTGCCATCAAATTCCAGGATAAAAACCATACATTTTTGGATATCGCCAGAACTAGGTGACTTAGAACAATGAATTCTTCTTTTAAATGTATGCTTTGATCAGCAAATTTAATCGTTCCAAAAAATGTCCGAGAAAGTTATTTGCTTAACAGTATTTGAAATGTAAAACAGTTTTTTCCAATTTTTCATATTAATTCCTTCTCCATTTTTATGTAAACTCGTACCTGTAATCAATGCACCGAAATCATGCATAAGACTTTTTGGAATTTGTTTCCGCCGTTTAAGGATATTATTTATATTAACAATATTATTTCGCCGTTTAACGTTATGACGCACATAACATTTTCCGTTCTTCCGTTCAGATGTATTTCGTAATCGATAACATAATTTTCTAACGACCTTCGGATACTTCTGTACATAAATATTCTCGTAGTTGAGTTCGTTGTTTTTAATACTAGGTTTACGGAACTCGTCAAAATGACGGATCACTAACTTTTTAATTTACGATTGTACCGATTGTAAAGATATATTTATGACTTATTTATCTAACAAATTACTTGTTAAAAATATTACAATAACATTCATTAAAAATCAGAATAAATATCTGACTGCTACTTTTATAAACTAATATAAAATAGTTGCTATAAGTGCTCTCCAAATCTATTGTTAAAATAGCCAATGAAGATGCTGTATTGTTTTGAGGGCAAAGACCATTTTTTTCACCACCTGTATATGGATCATTGCGGATATAAAGAAATAGGTGTCAAGTATTTGTCAACAAACTGTATTATACTAACACCTCATTAAAATTGGTGTGTTACACTAAAAATGTCCCCTTGTAAGCAGAAGGAGTGAAAACAAGCAATTATTTTTAATAATGTATAATGTAATATACTTTGTGTTTATTTTTATAATACTGATTGCTATTTTTAAATATGTTTACAGGAACAAATTGTAGCATATTGTTTTGGAAATTGCAAAAATATGTTCAACTTAATTCATTCAACTTCTCTAATTTCTTAATAAATCTCTATTTGAGAAAATCTGGTTTCTAGATTTTCCAGATCTCCAGATAAAGTTTGGGATAGATGAATTCGGTCCCATCCGGTACTTCTTAAAAATTCAGATAGTAATTTAGTTAAAAGGCATGTATAGTTTTAGTGATCATAAAGTAAACAATTTTCACACGCTCCCTGACTTGTACATCGCGATCTTGTACTTTATATGCAAAGGGACAAACTAATTTGATGAACCTTGGTATGTAAAGTCATAATAATCAGGAAGTTTATAACTTCGAATTGCTAAATTATTTTATTATTCTACAAAGCAGGTACATACTGTATTTAGCGAAACGTTATAATATTGAAATTAGACAATGAATGAGGGGTGGAAAGAACGTGTCAAATAGGTCCTGATGAAAACAGAGATTAATAAAATTTTATTCGGATGACGGATAAGTGAAAATTTTATTCGATATTACCAAATAAAAATTGAACCATATAAAAAATTATCAACCATTATTGGCATTATTATTCGTATAATTTTGCAATCTGTATTGGAATAAATTATTGAAATAAAAGATGAAGAATTATTCGAATAAAAAATGAAGAATTATGTATGATAAATATTTATTCGTAATAATTCGAATAATTAGTTCAGATAAATATTTAGTCGAAACAGTTTGAATAATTAGTTTAGATAAATATTTATTCGAAACAGTTCGAATAATGCCCAAGCTGTGTGAAACGCTCGATAATCCCGATCTCTGGCCTCTATGTACGAAGAAACAAAAGAGCATGAAGAGAGTGAAGAAATTGAGATCATCATTCGTTACTCTGACCTAAACGCGGTGACCGCAAATGTTTCCGCTTTCTTTTGTCCATATTCTGTTCTGCACGCTCATTTCCCCGTTATCGCGTTTTTACGGTCACTGACTTGATATGTGACCACAAGAAACACACAGGTCTTTTATTTTTACAAAGGAGTACATTCTACGCTTAAACACTTTTTTCTTATTTCGACGAATCTTCGAGATTCCATTTTACTTTATGCACACAGTTAAAGTTTGCCCGGAAGCTTCGTAAACGGCGATGCATATTCATCAAATACTACATAGTTCACCAATAGCGACAATGAACTGCTTAATCTGCTCTTGTTGTACCATTATTTTCACAGATACAATGGTTAGAAGTTTTTCAATTGTAGTAATTTTCCATAAAAGAAGACTATATTTATTGTGTGCTTACATTACATCTCGAAAGAAAATAGTTGAACAATTTTCAAAGCATGTATTTAATTGAACGCAAAATGAATTCTGGAATACATATGAGCGATTCAATTCGGATATGATACGTGTTACATGTTTCTAGAAAACAGAAAGAAAAGGAATAACGTGCTTATGAAGTATATTATTCATAAATTCTTTTTTTAATATGTTTCCTATTCAAGTTTCCTATTCTGCATTTTCCCAATCAGCGCCTTGTTTGAAATTTGTTGACCCCCTGTTGTCACGCCGTGAGGGTGGCTGAATTTCCAAAGATGTCACGGGAACCTCCAGATCAACCTCCGATGGTCTCGGGTAGCGCCGTGTACTCGAGTTGAGATGACCCTTCGGAAATACCCGGTTTATGTCATGTCCCGCTTGTTTAAAAAAGGCCCAAGAGTCGAAATGGTTATTTGGAAGTTCTCTCGGAAATGTCGATTTTACGACACGTCACGGTTATTGAGAAAGACGGTAACGAAATTAGCATGCTAACTGTTCGCCAGATGTAAGAAGATCTTATTCTCAAAAATAACCTTCGTCACGTCCGTATCATAAACCCCATCGAACAGAAACTCGACGTGTTTGTTCCTTCTGGATGGAACAGTTGGTAACGGGTGAACTCGATACAAAACTTACAGAAAAGAAACCCGGCGTGCAAACCGCGTAACGGAGGACACAATAGCGACGGCCGGCTGACTGACTAACGACTGACCTCTTCGAAGTGTTCGTCGGGCTATTTATTGGCTTTTTGGAAAAAAAAGCTTGCGTGAAAATAGCCCTCTGAAACGTCTTTTGATCGCCGGGGATCCGCCATCAGATATTTACATGTACCTGACCTAGCCGGCCTTGTCTGGGAGCGGGGTGGTTGGGCCTGGACGAGTATTACTGCCAGATGCGTCGTAGAGACCTATCATACAAACAGGCTCGTACTAAGCTTTTGTCCAACGTAACGCTGCGTAACGCTGCCTCCGAAACCCGGAGGCACGGGCTTTTTAATGACATAGTAACGATCCGGTCGCTACATTATTATCTATAGAAAAAATTCGATTAATACAAAATATATTTCAAGTAATATTTAATTTTTCATAATTGAAATTAAATGATTTTTACAATTGACTAATTATGAAAATGGTGTAAGTCCATTTACAGCCCGCAAATATATTTTAGTTAAATTCGCTTAAAAGAAAGTTATGTAATCAAATTACTCGAAATACTCAGTTTTCTCGAAACAACATAAAATGGACTTGCGCCACTTTCAACATGAACGATCCATATATTTAATTTGTCTCGAGTTATTTTTACGTGGATTTATGGAGCGTCAATGATGCACCATGTATTTCTTTTTCGTCATGATATACATGTACAATACAGTGTGCGGAGAAAATTCTGCCTCCTTATGGAAATCGAACGAAATTACAATAATCAAGTGCGCCGCAATCATTAATAATTTTCCAGAAAGCCTTCGATGTTGTATTTAAGCAGTAGGAGCAAATTTTGAACACTCGATGTAAATTTTATTGTACAGTTTAGTAATTAATATGTTTGTTAAAACTGATCAAATATATCGAATATTAGTTCCCATATTTCGAAATATCAATATACTGATATAGTGACTGAATTTTCTCCGCATCAAGCAGTGTTTGCCAACATGTTGAACGACGTTAAAGGAAGCGTTTAACTAGCAGGAAACAGCATTTCATGTAAAATTTATTGGCTGAATTGTCAGGGATGAATAAAATATTGTAGTACAATCAGAAATGACGTTTTTAAACTCCTGTTTCTCGAAAAAATCAAACAAGATCGATACAGTTCGATGCAATTTCCTTCGGAATATTTAGCGTCAAAAGTGTAAATAATTTTCATCATTTTTGTAATAATTTCAAATTATTAATATTTGATACAACTTTGATCATAATGCTTGCACAAATTAGTGAACTTAGTTCGTGAATTTTTGTAGGAAGAGCTTCGTCGCTTGTGAGAATAGCGAAAAAAAAACATCTAAAAATGGGTCACAGCAAACCGTTTGATAAATCTGGTGTCAAATTAAATGCCTTTATAAATGCGTTCCATGCCGAGTTCAATTTTCTCGATTTAGTCAACGAACCTTTTAGAAGTCGTTTGTCAAAGGTAATCGATTCCGACTCGATTTGTCACTGTACGTGTTTATAAGTGTCTTCTGACATGCCTACCACGGATACTGAATATTTAACAGTTTTCGTCGCCAAGCTGTAGTGTACCGTCAAAAACAACTTTATCGAATTTGTTCAATCGATGATGTTTATCGTATCCTATCTCTTTGATCCTAATCGAAGTACGATGATACGAAAGAAAAAATTCATGCAACTGAAGAAATCGTTTGCGGGGAACATACATATAATACTTAATGTGGAATATTTATTTTTCGCTGTATCAATTAAAGAAGTCTGCCAATTAAAATTACTTAATTTTCAAAAATTCTTTTATCGAAATCTGGTAATTTGGCATATTTTTCATGAGAATTATAAGTTGCTTCGTTTGAAAATTATGCGATGAATTTTTCCTTATAGCATGTTTTTTGACCACCACAAAAATAAGCACACTTTCACAACTTTAACTGTGGCAGAGAGAAAATTTAGTGTTAAACATGGTTACTGTAAGCTTCTTTAAAACATTTCGACGAAGAAGTCGATTTTCTTTTTTCGTAATTAAGAAATGGATAATTGGATTTAAAAGGAAGCTGTCAAAACAGATGCGAGATTTTATTAAAAACTTGGGTGGAAAATATGACGTTAATTAGTAGATTGCCAGCGTATAGTTCAGTGGCTCCGTAAAAGGAAAACGAGCTTCCAGAAAAAACTGTTTTATCTCACCCTGAATTTCTTCATCGAACTTATCTTTTAATATGTCCAAGATACTAATACACGGTAAACGTAAATGGTCTGCATTCAATTTCTGCGTAGAATTAAACCTACATGGCAGAGTAAACAATCTGGGTGTTAAAATCGATTAATTTTAACAATCGATGATATTTTGCGAGGACCCATTGAGTTTTTGTGCTTCATGTTACAATTTCGGTGTCTTATGGCAATTGAATATTTAAGGATGAATTGAAATAGTATTGAAGGTTGTAGTAAATTTTTTAGATTTATGTAGGTTTGGTTTACTGAAAGGGCCTAGTCGATTAACACTTTGCTGGCCGCTGTCACGCTGGCGTGACTTTTGTTCACCAACGGTTATCGGCCGGCGTCACGTACGCGTGACACCGGCTCAGCGCAGCGTCGATGTTTCCACTATGCTTGTTAGTGACCTGCACTAAAATTTTTGAGCTTAGGATTTTTTGGCTAACAGCTGGTATGCAATTTAGACGTAAATTAATTTTCCTGTCGAAAGAACGCATACTTTATTGCTTAACTTTAGGATTCGCTTCTCTCGGTCTCAGTAGTTCGCCGGCGGCAGCGTAAAGGCGATGCGAGAAATGAGCGCCCGGCAAAGTGTTAAGATGGTCAAAACTGCCCTTAGCAATTTTTTAATGAGTCATGCACCGTTCGATAGCTGACTCAAAAAAACTCAGCTGTGCAAAATTTTAGCCCTGTAACTTGTCCGTGAGGGTAGTTACAGGGTAAATTAGATTTCGGGGTTTTCCGGCATTTTCCCCCCTTTAACGGCTTTCTAAAATTTTGAAAAAAATATAGCTTTTTTTGAATATCAAGCCGCATGTTATAGAATTTTTTCAGACTTTTCGGTTGCAAACTGTGATTGTCAAAAATGAAAAACCAAAAAAGAATCGGAAAATTGAAGATTTCTCGAAAACTAAACTACTTGCTATTTTTATATTAATTCCCTGATAAGCTACTGTCACAAGCAGTCTACTCAATTTTTCTCAGATTTTTTAGTCGACTGCAACATTGTCAAAAAAAATGAAAACCGACTTGGTCGGTATTTTTGCTGTGGAACACAAGTTACTACTTTTTGAGTATACCGAAAGTGTGGATTAAGCAATTTTAAACGTTTTTACATTGAAACAAAAAATTTTTTAACCTAGAAAATGCGATTTGAGGGAGCAAAAAGATTGTGACCAGCGGAATATATACTGAAATGTTTTCACTCATCACAACTTGATTGGTTGGCCGAGTGACTAAGGTGTACGATTTCGGTGCTGCTATGCTGGAGTTCAAATCCCGTCCAGGCTGAGTTTTTTTTCTGAGTTCTTTTCATTTGTGTTATTACTCTATTATTATTACTATTATTACTATTCTATTATTATTATTTAGGATGACGAGTTTTGTATGAGTACGTGAAGTACGACTGGCGCTGTACGTCTGGGACTGTGAAAAATGCACTCGTGTGCCAGTGTGTTTGTTTTCTTAGGTGTAAGTAAAAGTGCGGGTGGCCATCTTCGGAATGTGAGTGTGTGAATGCTCGTGCAAGGGTTTTCGAAATGAATGCAGCAAAAGACAGAGTGAATTGAGAGTTAGAGTCGAGCGGTCGTGATGACAAGATTAGCATGGCACATTGTGCGATGTATCGATTTATCGTTGTTTGGTAAATATAGTTTGTTTTCTAACAAGTTAATATCTCAATCATCAGTCACCCCCTACAATTATTATTACTATTATAGGCAACACTTTGCATTTTTTCTTCCCACAAGTTATGATTGTCGAATTATTCTTTTAAACTTGCGCGCGATTCACGAAAAAACGCCCGCTGCACGCGTAAGTTGGCGGCGAAGTATACCCGCATGCTAAGTGTTAAAAGGGCATTTAACTAATTTATGGTAAATACATTAAATTTCCAAACGACTAAATAAGGAACAATCGTTCTTTTTCGCTTACATTATGTTCGTAATTGCGAGGATTCCAGATTTTTTTATGGCTGGCAGACAGCATAATTAAAGCGGCACGCGTTATTGTGTTACATCAATGACTGAATTCCAACGAAAAATCTCGTTTGAAAAATATTGCGCTGAGAGCACATATTGGATCCAATAATTGTGATTTGTCCTCGAAGAATTTCGAAATATTGGCGCGCACGTATAGTAACGTCCGAACCCGCGGAATACACAATTCGCCTTTGGTTTGCTGACGGCCAGTAATTTGAATCCATAATGCATTCGAAATATATGGTAACACACTTTTATTCAATCTTGCGCCGACACGATTTCCATAGTGATCGGAACAAGAAGCAGTTTGATTAAACGTCCCGTGCACGTTGGGACGCATTAAACTGAGCACGGAATCCGTTAAATTGATAAATTTGAAACGAAGTATCGACAAAAAGAGCCTCGTTCATCGGCAGACTTACTGTTCTGGGTGAAAAATGGCACGCGGTTCGCCAACAGTCCGACGAAAAATTCGTTACTGTGCTTATCGTAGCGCAATCGAATCTAAACTTTGCAATTATTATATCATAGACGTCGAAACGTTGCAACATTGATAATTCTGCGCTCTGAATTTGTTTCATGTCAATAATGGCAAAAGCAAAAACCTCGCCGACTTTCGTTGCTCTTCTCGATCCGCCTCGTTTATCCCTATTTCCGAGGCTTTACACGCGTTTCAATGTAACACGGTGTTCGTCGATGAGATTCGCTAAAACGGATGGCGCAATTGGTCAGTCGGCTGTCGTATTTGAGAATGCGTATGTGCATATACAAGAAGGATGTATGCAGCAGTATAGCCAAGCCGGTTACATATTTACGTACACTGGGCAAATTGACTCTCGCAGGAATCGTACGATTTGCTTCCACGAATCGAGCCAATTGGATACGGAAAATCTCAGTCGGTTTAATTTATTAAAGGTTTTTATACAGGAACTGCGTTGACATTTCTTTTATTCTTTTATTATTGTATTCAGTTGAGAATATTGTAATAGTAGTTCTAAATTCTTCAAATGTGCTCACTAGTTTGTATTTGATTTACCGATTTACGTTATGAGTGCATAAAATCCGTAGTGTACTCATAATTCAGCTTCTCAGTTTTTCTCTTAAAGTATTACGCAAAGTAGACAAATATGGAGTAACATTTTCTTTTGTCAATTTTCTCAATCCTATGAGTAAGCAATAAACGAGCAATATAAACTGCATTTAATTTAAAATCATCTTATGCTTATAGTAGTATGAACAATTTTGAACATTGATCTAATATGAAGAAAACATAAATTGTATCAAATCTGCAATAGGTACCCAAATGTGGAATAATGACGTCGAGTGCAATGCTGTCATTACAAAAAAAGCAGGATATACTTTTATTTTTTGTATTGGTTGAGGTTCTTTGCACGTCTACAAATCACGTCTACAAAAACTAAATAAAGAGACAGCTGTTTATAACAATTACATATTTTAGTTTCAAATACTGCATCATTTGTTACAGAAATATTGTGCGAATACAATATGCCTATCATACATACATGTTATAATAATTGTATAATTGTATCAACAAAATTATTGGAAATGTAAACTCTTCTAGTAAAAAAAAAGTTCTTCAACATCCGACACAATTTATACTATGTACCCTATTACCAAAACATTGTACATATATGTTAAAGTTTGTACTCTAAAGGGTATTTAGATCTTTTAATTAATAAATAATAAAATAATAGTAACGTGTTTTGCCCTTTCTAAAATATTAATACTGTAAGTATGACTATTAAGATTATATTGGTAGAATTAATTATTACAGTGAGGAGCATAACTATAGGACGACTCCCATTTTTGAGTATTTCGGATTCCATGATGGAATGCAAGAATGACGATTATATGAGGTGGAAGGATACGGTAAATAATAAGTTTCGTGTGAATATCTATGAAATTGCACCTACGTGAGATATAAAACAGTAAGAGTTCTGATAGTCAGTTGTTGCATTATTATAGCGCCATCGTTACTATACCAAGTTCAGTACGTTTAGATTTGTAACCTGATCTGTGTAACCTAATAAAACGTATCCTTTTCAAATTAAAGCTTAAATTTCATTTATAAAAATCGTATATTAGTGATATTAGTAATGCCTCGTGGTAAATATTTCGCCGAAGAAGGAAAAGGTAAAATTTTAGCGTACCGAGAGGAAGAAGTTGGTGTACGAGAAATTGGTATTTTGAATTTCTTGAGAGATTCACCTAATTATGGTAAAAATAGAAAAGGTGAACCTGAGAAAAAAGTGTTGCCCCGCTCCGAACGGATAACTGTAAAAACATTCGGCAATTTGTTAATAAGCTGCGATAAAATAAAAAGTTTTTTAAATCTTAATGTTTCTCGATGGATTGTACGTTGAGTTCTAATTGTAAGGCATCGTAAGACAAAAATTCAAGACGTCGCCTAAACTTTTAGTACGCCAAAAACTTGCGAGACGTGTGTACGCACGAGCAAACATGCATCGAGATTGGAAATGTGTAAGTTAATTTTCAATGTTGAACTGTTTTAAATTTAGGTAATTTCAACTTCCTTTATTGATAGTCTAGTAATATTTTTGGACGAAAAAGTTTAATCTGAATTGACCGGATGGATACAATTCGATGTGACGAGATTTGAGAAAAGAACCGCGTTTCTTTTCAAGAAGAGATTTCGGCGGTGGTAATGTGATGGTTCGGTGGCACTTTGCATAAATGGCATGTTCAAACTAAGTTTCCCTTCAAAACGAATGGACAGTGTAGAATACATCAGCATACTACAAAATAATTGATTGCCGTTTATTAACGAAAATAATACTGTGGAATGGACGTTTGAAAAAGATAACACGGCCACACACACACACACACACCAGTCGCAGAAAGATACTACGGTTTTAGACAAACGAAATTAATGTTATCAAATGGTCGGCGTGTTCTCCTAATCAAAATCCAATGAAAAATGTCTGCAGCATAATTGTAAGGAAGGTTTATACAGAAAATCGACATTTTCAAAATGTTGTAGTACTAAAAAATGCGATAATTGCGGCCAGGAATGATATCCGCGAAGAAACTTTTCAATAGCTCGTTGATAGTGTGTCAAACCGCATCTTTGAAAACATCACAAAAAAAGCTGGTCCTGCAAATTATTAACACACATAATCGTGTCTTTAATGATGTGATGTTGTCAAGTTGTGCAACGATAAAATAATCAGTTTATATGAATTATTGTTTGTATCGACAGAAAATTATAATAAAAGTTTTTTTATGTTTATTATTTATCATACCCTTTCAGCTTATATAATTGACTTTTTTGTATTCCCATCGAGAAGTCCGAAATACTTAAACATGGGGGTGGTGTTATAGTTATACTTTTCAGTGTGGAGTTGAACATTTATTTCTAAATAATTCGGTTTTGTGTTCAGTATCACAATATCCATCAGAATAGATTACCAAAACACAAAGGAGAAGTTTAGCTTCCTTAAACTGTGTAATTAACTGTTCAGTTTATCAAATTAAATCTTGTACAATTGTCGCGTATTCTCGAATTCGTTCAAATCTTTGTTCACAATAATTTTATTTACTCATAGTGTAAATAATATCTCGAAAAGTATGAAACAATAAACACATAAACACATCTATATTGTTTTCAAATACTTTACATTGTTCGTGAATCATTTCCGCCAAAGAATGCCTTGCTGGAGGTCAATAACCGACTGCATCAACGGACAATGAGAATCTAGAGTTTAATCCTGTTGAGGATGTAAGGCACAGGCTCGATGCTCAGCTGTACAACCGTGAATTCCGACAATCGCTCGCTAAATTAATATTGCGCAATCGATTCGAATTGGTAGGGCAAGTGGGTTCATTGATTTGTACCATCAGATTAAACTTTCGATTCGAAGTGTATTTATTGTTGACAAATGCCGTTGTTTCATATGATAAACGACTGTGCGAAGTCGTTTGGTAAAATCGAGACTGGTTTTCGATAAAACAGCTATTTCGATTTGTACATTTGCTTGTGCTGAATAGAGTCGTGTTGTTTTCGAGCAAATAGGAATGATAGGTATATTTTTGGGCGTTGTAGAATGTTTCTAAATAAAATGGACATCTGTACGACTAATTCCTGATTGAAGTCGATCACTGTTTCCGTTCGTGATGACTTCATTGACGATTTGCAATTTCATACGACATATAGGACGACTTCTAGAAAGCAGAACTTCTACAGTTCATTCTAGAAACATTTATCTGTAACACATTTAGATTTATACATAGACAGCATACATTCCAAGCAAACGGAATCACATAAATGTCTCAGATGTTTATGGGTATATAAAAAAACTGGTTATTATGTTCAAACTGCATTTTTCATGTACACCATAAACGTTGCAGATATTAGGTGATTTTATTTATGAAGAAACACGTTCTAGAAACTCCAAATCTCAAATTTATACATAACTACGTGTCATGGTTCGGCAAAATTTTATTTGGTTGAGGGATAAGAGAATAAAATTAAGGAATAAGATTGTATTCGAATAAGAATTCATTGGAATAAGAATTTATTCGTAGAGGAATTCATACGAAAAATAATTTGAATAAATATGTTAAAATATTAGATCCTGAATGTATTCGTATAAGTATATTTTTATAAAATTACATAACAACGAAAACAATCAACAATTATTATTTGAATAATTTTATAACCTCTATTTGAATAAAGAATGATGCGAATAATTTACTCGAATAAAATATTCGACTAAACAGAATTCATTCGGATAATTATCTTAGAAAAATATTTATTTGAAACAATTCGAATAATGCCCAACTCTACTATGTACACAGCAACAGAACAACACAAAAAGCTATCTATTAATTTTCTTTGTGATAAAATGTACATTTTGATCACTAAAACAGTGTGAAACGACATTCCTATTTCTGAAAACTCACGTATTGATACGAGATCATAATTTCCGTAAACATTCGCACCCCAATTATTAGATAATCGCCCGCATTCCAGTTCAATGTTCCGTGGACATTCTTGCAGCGTGGTACCTATTTACATATGAATCCATATTGTCACGTGTATACGAACATCGGTCGCTGCATGTGTACCCGGTCGTTTACAGACGTCAGGTTCACCCGGAATGCAGTCTAGCTGCCAATAATTCTCCCCCGTAGTACTATAACAACATTTCGAGCTTGACAGTCGAAGTTCCTGAATGGCACATTCAAATCGAGCCTCGGTCCCAGACAAAGTCGCCACCCATTTACAATACAATACGTACCCCCCCCCCCCCCTCTAGAGCTTGTGTTCGATTCACTAAGGTGTTTTTCTGCTACGCGACATAGACTGAAAAATATTTTCAGTTTAGCGGTGCCAGGAGTTCGATAATTCGGGCGAACAAAGGAACATTTAATACATTGGTCATACAAATGTACCTTATCGTGATAACAAATTATATTTCAGAATAGCAATGATCTTCTTTTGAAGGTAGTTGCAGAAAGATCATAATTTAACTGCGGATCTGTATGCCAAAAGTTGTCTTCATCAATTGTAAGGAATAGAGGATAAATAGAAATTTTCTCTTAAATTCTTTTAATCATTTTACTGTTAATTGTAACTATCCATTCTTGGCATAATAAAGTATGCAGTGTAATTATAATTTTTAGGATAACTGTCGAGATTTTTTGTTTCATTCTATTTTTTGATAGTTACGCGATTGTTAGCATAGAAGGTATTTTATTAAAATAGTTAACATCATTTTTATTGTATACTGCTTATAATTATACACAGTATAACTTATTTCCGTTAAAATTTTTATTACAATTCTAACAAATTTCATTTGTATTAAAATTTCAGTAGATTTTATTTCTATTAAAGTTTTAACAGGTTTCATTTCTTTCAAAGCTTTAACAGCTTTCATTCTTATTAAGCTTTAACAGGTTCCGTTTCTATTAGAATTTCAATGCGTTTTGTTTCTGTTATTACTTTGAGGACGCATATTTTTGTGATGATTTTTGAGTTACAAAATTATTAGGTTGGCATTAATCGAGCAATTTTATATATTGTCATTTTTATACAATTATTTTCGACATTACTTGTATTATTATATTTTCCTTGGAATGTATTGTTTCGAATAAGACGTGTTTTATAAAATCATAACTCTGTAAAGCTATAATATGTATTCGTTTCTACGGTCAGAATTTCAACTTCAGCAAAAAGTAAAAACTGATTTTGTAAATATTTTCATAATTCAAGTACTGTCAATAAAGGTACATTCATTTTATGGAACACTACAGAGAGTTTGTAAAGTTTTGCAACATGGGGTATTTCCAGTACATTGTTGAAGTGCCAGTAGTTTCGTGGTTCCTGTAAATTGAAACATACATTTTGGGAACATTTTTCTGCGCTAGAAAGATCTTGTTGTACAAGACGAATAGAAATTAGCCTTTGTACATTAAACAATCACAAAGAACCTTGACAAAATTAATTTAAATGACAAAAATTGTTTATTATTCAATAGTATCTCTTTGCAATTACAATGTTTTATCTTCCAAAGAATTGAAACATTCAAACAATTAGGAACAGTAGGTACAGTAGCGCATTACACAGACAAACAAACACAGAATAAATACAAAAAATGTTGCATAGGAACAAGAAAATTTATAACACAACCGTGTAAAAAATTAGTAAACTGATCAGACAAAAGCTAGTCTAATTACATGCTCCCGTAATTACGCTCTCCATATTTGCACACACGTTGTCGTTAACGAACGGAATTGTTAATAGCGTAAAATGCGACAGTATTTTAAATCGATAACTCGCATTTCCCGCGGAAAATTTCTTCAAGCAGGATTTTGTCCCGCGAAATTTGTATTTTTCGTAGACCGCAGGTGTTTTTCGTGGAATTGCAAGGTCAGGCCCTATCATTTAATTTCGTGAGCCGTTGCAGCAGCTAAACTTAATTTTCTCGAACCCTTAAATTTGCGTTGCGGAAAACCCGCAGTTGCTTTGTCGCCCGTATAGATTTCAATGCAACGTAGTCCACATTATGCTTATAAAGGATTTTCTTGCGCAATTTCAGAAAACTCAATTTTCTCTTTCTGCGGCTCTCGCAGAATTCACCATGCTGATAAATACCGCTAATTGCGTTTGAAAAGAAACGCTTGTACGGGATGCAAAAGAAATGATTCAACAACTGAATATTCATGAAACTAAGCAGCTTTTCGTCTCCATAATTACATGCAATTATACAAATTTTATTTCATAATATTATGCAATATATAAAGCGGACTCACTTCGTTTTCATACTCTTTTTACTTTATCACTCGCTAAGAAAGTTCATGCCTTACATTTTACACGACGCTCCTTCGCGAAGAAGAAGGATAAGAAGAAGAAATAAATGTTCAGCCTCATCACAGACCTTCCGCGTCAGAATTTCGTTTCCGTTTCAGAACACCCTGAAAACTTTCCAATAAGTTTCGTCCGAATAATTTTTCTTGGATTAAATGGCGGCCGGCTCTGTACGTCCCGCACGACACATTCAACTTTCTGGCGTCTCATCTTTATGAACATTAATGCAAATGTACCAATACTTGGACATTTAATATGTAGACAAAACGTTAGAATATTTTTCGGGTGCATAAACTGAATTCTATTTTGTAATATAGCAATTATATGACAGAACGTACCTACTTATACCATCACATTAAAATGTTAAAAAAAAAAAAACATGTGCTACGCATAATAATTTTCTCTGTACTAATACTTGAACACGTAAATTAAAATTATTATGATTTTTAATTGTGATGGTTCAGTCAAAATTATAATGCTAAAATATCCCATTTTCCTACAAATGCTTTAACTGTACCAGGATACGATATGATATTAGGTTGGTAGGAAAATAATGTCGGTTTCCAAGCTACATCTTTAAATTCACATATCACAAATCGGAATAAGTTTTTTTTAATCAAAATAAGATCCATTGCAATCTACACATTTTTGCCAATAAATTAACAGTTTGTTAATTCCAGTAGTGTAAAATTCTGTTGTTCTGGAATTAATAAATTCTTCGAACGCACTTTCAGCAGCTGCTTGGTTGGTAAACATCTTCCCTTGCAAATAGTGGTCGAGATGTTTGAAGAAGTGCTAATCGGTTGGCGACAGATCCGGGGAATATGCTGGATGGGGCAGAGTCTCATATCCCAATTCATTCAACTTTTGTAGCGTTAATTGTGCGACGTGTGGTCGAGCGTTGTCGTGTTTGGTCTACGCTTCACTCATGCGGCACCCATTTGTCGAGCTTCTTTGACTTTCCTAGTTGCCTCAGGTGGTCAATAATTGTTGGATGGCTTACATCTAACTGCTGTGCAAGTTGTTCGTGGATCAGCTTCAATCAGTGCCTTCAGTTGGTCATTGACGACGAGAGAAGGGCGTCCACGACCATCTTCATCTTCAAGGCTCTCATCTCCACTTCGAAATTTTTTAAACCACCGCTGCACCTTGCGTTCATTTACGGTATCTTCTCCAAATGCACTGTTGATATTACGAGTCGCAGCTGCAGCTTTATGACCCAGTTTATATTCATATAAGAATATTACACAAACTTGCTTGGTTTCCATTGCGAAGTCAATAACTTGAAGTGAGCACAGATTAACAGTAAAAACAAAAGCATACCTATCAGCATGCAGCGCGACATCTGCACTGTAAGATGACATTAGAAGGAAACAGAATAAAGTGAACTGTTATCCCAAAACCATGCGTCAAAGTTCGAAAGTTCGAAAACCGACATTAATTTCTTACCAACCTAATAATATTCGCTTAAGAAGTTTGGTTTCTCTCATGCAGCAGACAAGAACATTGTCACACACTGTTAAAACCAGGGACTGAAAGAAAATAATTTTTTTTACCAAATTGTCACAAGTCTACCAGCAAAAAGTAATATCAATATATTTTCCTAAATATTTGCACAACGGGATAAAATAATTTTTGAACGGATAATAGTCAATATTATGTGTACTAATATCCAAGTACATATTGGTACAGTTACTTTGCGTCGGATTTGCATCGCGACAACTTCGTGTTCCGTTATCGAAGGAGATATATTTGCAAGTAACAATGTTTATAAAGAAAAACTTCAAGCAACGACGTGAGTTCAGATCGTCAAGACACGTTAACCGTTTGCATTTAACCCGACAATTATTCGAAATATTACGTTAATGATACACGAACATTTCGTTATCCCTTCGCTCGGTTTTCCAATTTCAAGAGCGTCTGTCCTGGCTTTTCTTTGCACATCTTCCATCCGGATAATTAATGATGTTTAATTAGCATAATCTTCGTTTCCAATTCCGACCGCCAGCTGAAGACCATCGTGTCGTCGGTTATACTCGAATGGAGTTTGCGGTGGAACGCAGAGGGAAGCAAGATGAAAGGATAAAAGCAGCTTAAGAGGACCTCGTTGCATGTATGTCATAAAAGCTTTCCAAATAGAAACTTAAAGTAAAGATCAAACTGAAACTGAAATTTGCACATGCATACCTCCGCTGCCAGCCCGGTCATTCGATCAAAATAATGCGGTTCTATTTGTTATGCGTTATAACGCGGCCGCGTTTAGATACGAGCAGTCCGACGTTTTCATTTTCCGCGTTTAATTCGGCGAGGTCTCTATTTTAAATTGAGTAGTACCAAGCTTTTCACCTGTTCGTACCGAGGTCGTAATTTTGAAGACATGTTATAATACATAATTACGAAGTAAAGTTACACAAAATTTCTTACTATGTCGTATTAACCAGTGATTTTTGAACAATTTTCATAGGACGCTTTGAAAAAAGGGCCTAGATTGTCAAAACTGCCCTTAGAGGTTTTTCAATAACTCTTATGCCGTTCGATAGCTGACTAAGAAAAACTCGTCTATTATATTATTCCTTTTCTAACAAGTTACGAAATGACTTATGATTATAAGTTCTGCGAATATTATGCACTCGATAAAACTGGCTAGTTAAATTAGATGAAGTGTTCTTCTATTAGATAAATTATGTTCTTCAATATAATATCTAGACCATAGAAATGTAATTGTAATAGCAATGTATTTCTTCTTTTCATCATTTTAATGAAGTGAAGAGAAGAAAGCAATGGTCAGAAATTTTTCTAAAAAGTGCTTACACTTTATCTAATTTAACTAGTCATTTTTATCGAGCGCATAAAATTCACAGAACATATAATCATAAATCATTTCGTAACTCGTTAGAAAAAAATAATGTAATATGATTAGAAATGTACATGTTGTTTGAATCAACATTCCAATGTCTGTTAATTAATTTTATGAACGCGATGTGAATGTTATCACGATCCCTTATGAGTACGATATAAATTCCTTAAATTGATGAAGCACATTTTAAATGCCCATTATTGCGATTATTTGTGTTGCGTTCTTATAAAATCATAACATTGTACGACGATTTTCAATTGCAAGAAGTTATGATACAATTGTTTACACAGTGTATATACAATCGCACAGCAATATGTAGAAAATTGATTTTTTTCTACTGTTTTCATTCTGAAAATTTGCCTGGCTAATTCGTTTTTGTCAGTTTTGGTTTTGATCAGAACTAGACTGCGGACTTTTATGCAAAGTGAAAACATCGATTGCAAAACACAGAAGATGAGCGGAAATGTATTTCTATTTGTAATCGTTTTATTAATGTGAAAATTTTTAAAAATTCTTTTAATGTTTTTACTATCGAGTATTTTATTTACTTATCTTTGTCATAAACGCATGAACTTCTAAAAGTCTAATCGTGTCAGTTTCCCGAATGTACAGTGACTTACGAAAGTGTTAAATTGTATCATTGTTCATTTGCCTTTTATGAATATTTAATATGAATAATTATAAATAATTATATTTTGAATGAACTCTTAAATTTATCGGAATAATTTGTTTACCCTAATTTAATTATTTGATATTGATTTTAAAATTAAGTCTATTTCTTTGTATATCCTCCAAGTTATGTATCAATTAATTTATCTTATCTTTAACATTATGATTAAGATTTATATTATATGGTCCAGTAACTAATACAAATCATATACTTACTCATTTATTACCGCCTTTCGCAATCTTTAATTGTTTGTAGCTCATAACAATGTCAACCGACTACAATGAATGTTTTAGCATGCACATAAGGTACAGAGACTTAACACGTTGAGCGCTACGTCCGCCATCGGTGGCGGACACGAGACTTTCCGTTTAGGCCGCGTCCACCACCGGTGGCGGACAGCGTGTAAGAAACACTGGCCCTACAATACCAGCGCTTCTAAGCGGCGCGCGTGGCTTGAACGGGATTGCCTTAGAAATACGCGTGACACTCAACGTGTTAAAAAAGGCATTGTTTAAATTGTTCAAAAACGTACACGTTAAAAAACGTGACTTTCTTATTTTATTTGTTATTTGAATCGATCACAATTTTTAAAGATCATTTTGTAGTTATTGCCCAGTAAACTAGTACTTCTAACATTTAAACAAAATACAAGTCATTTGCTCTAATTTACTCTTGAGACGGCGAAGCTCGAGTTTTGATTACCCACTTTCGCACAATTAATTTAAATTTTCACATATTTTATTAAGATATACATACATAGGACAACTGACATGTCTGAAAGAAATGGATACCTTCGAAAATATATCGAAAAGAAATAATCTTTACAAATGATTGTAAATGTATTCCATTATATTTTTGTGTGAATACTGTCAAACGCTTTCGCGAATCGGATGCGATTAAAATGTCATCTGGACCAAGTTTCGGCCTTACTTCCTTCTTCCTCGCCGGCTTTTGTCACTGCAGTTAACATCCGCGCGCACGACGGCGATGCGACGAATTAACATTTCAACGACGATGGCCTTTCGCTCGTACTCACCCACCGCGACTAGCCGGCGATGATATTGCTTTAATGAATAAACATCAACTCCGTTGAAATCTGCGTTGCGAATACCGGTGCACTCGAATGAAAGAGTGTCTACGCATGTCTGCTTAGCTTGCGTTTCGCAAAGCCTGCACAATGCCGCTCATTATCATGATAATTATACATTTCAATAAATACGTTTTATTTTGCGTTAATTTGTAGCTGGCTGCCCTTTTGGGAGACTGATCACGAAGATTCTTATTTTCGTCTTTTTTTGCCGCAAGTTTCGAATGATATTCTTTTTTAGAGACCAGAGCGCCCGTTTTATTCATCGACGAGAGTTTGATATTTGTAACCTGAGTCGGAAAATACGTTAATTGAAAACTGTTTGCTGAAAATTAGTGATCGAATAAATATTGACGTTCTAAATATTGCCAGAAATTTGATCAAAGTCGATTCAAATTCGTTAAGAAAGAGAATCATTTCGAATCGGAGATAATATGTTAATTTTATATAATTTCTCACATGTAAATGCGTATGTATTATTAAATTTGAGCCGAATTGACCATTATTTTTGCACTCATCTATAAATCCATAGCGAAGTATAGCATTAAAAAGACGAACTGTGCAACACCGTGTACAGACATGCGTAAAATGTTATTTAAATAATTTTGTTATTGTTTCAGGTAAGTGTTGCAACATCGAACAGACTACAATTCAGGATCACTACACATTCTACGAGTACGTATATTCTTATTGATCGAAATAGGAGAAATGATTCACGAGATGAGCAATGGGAATTTACCTGACCAACAAACTCCACTGCAAACCAACGTATGCAGTTAGTTATGTAATACACATATCCTGGTAAAATGTAAATTCGGACAGTTTCAGGATAAATCGACGTAACGAAGAATTATGGGAGTTTAATTCCTCTCATTGCTTTTACTAAGTTGAAGTATTTACAAGTAGACTTCAACTAAACACGAATAAATTCCTTTCAACGGAAGATACATAGCCCGACAGAGTATCCACAAATGTGTAGATAGCACGGTTCTCATGATATCTAGATACTTTGAGACTGTACGGTAGGTAGTCTGAAGAGTATTATGTACATATTTTTACAAGCCGAGAATGTTGCTCGTATTGCTCATTACCCGTTGAATTATTCTAGCAGCCTTGTTATAACACCGCACATTTTCTGCATTTATAATAAGAATGCCGAAAATTCCAAACAGCAGACAAATTTTAAGAATCTAGGAATATTGAAGCTAAATTACAGATGGTTAAATCTATTGCAGAGGGAAATAATCTGTTTGTCGAAACATAAAATATGTAGATGGAAATCATTTTTATAACTAGGCTGCGGATTTTATGCATTTATGCCAAAAATGGGTAAGTATAACTGAAAACAGTGAAAAGAATGAAAGAAATTAGTAGTGTTGCTGTACTAATTTCAACTTGTTGAAATTACTACAGAAACAAATCAAATTATACTTGGTTCATTCGTCTTGCAATTGATACGGAAAATTTTTATTTTGCATCAAAATCCGCAGTCTGTAACAATTTATTTAAAGATCCACAGCTTACTTGTTATAATTCAAATTTTTGCATAAAAGTAATGCAATATTTGTTAATCACTCGTTCCATTGACCCCGTTACATTCTTGCGATATTTATATTTGAAAGGAACCTTACATTAACCGTTTCTACAAGCTACACGACCGACGAACCAGACAAAACTTCATTAACAATTACACGAATTTCTGATCGATAGCGGAAACGACGACGGCGCAGCTCATAATACTCGTAGCACCAGTTGCGACAAACTCTCCAAAGTGCAGAGAGGTATTGATTGCTTAATTCTCTTCAGTATTTCATAGCGAAAAATGTGTTCTCTTGTTGGAATGAGGTTCATTGTTAGGCGGAAACCTCATGAATAGTTCCGCAACTCTAGATGACTTATTTATATCATCAACTTCTTAATCGATATTTTATTATCTCGTTGTTTCTTGTTGAAATCTTATCCTTCTATGACATATTTTTATCAAAGTGTTTCATGACACGAAGGATTCCTGCTGTTGGTTTAGACAGAACTCGATTTCTGCAACGCAGAAGAAACTAACATTTTAAGCCATCATCACTGTCATTTATCAGAGTTGAGCATATTTTATTCGAATAACGAAGAAAATTTTATTCATAAAATTTATTCAAATATTATTCCAAACAAATTTTATTTGAAACGTTATTCGAAAAATTTGTTTAACATGTTGTGAGAATAAAACTTTATTCGAATAATGCCAACTCTGGCATTTGTAATACTGTATATAATACAATCGAGTATTTGTATACTTTTTAACATTATTTGTACAAATTACCTTATTAGAACTTTATAGACCTTATTAGAAACTCGACGATATGTTTAATCTTAGCATTAGTTCTTGATATTACAGACTGCGGACTTTTATATAAAATAAAAATTATCCTTAATCACTACCAAAAATATGAACGAAGTAAAAATTTCTTTCTTTTAATAATAACTTCTTTAAGTTGAAAATAGTGCATTGATATTTTTAAATTCTCAAAATTTTCCTACAGTATTTTTCAATCTACTCATTGTCTCATAAATGCCTAAAATCCGCAACCAGGTGATACGTTTTGTTTAATTTTACTGTAGATACTAGAATTTTATATGCTAATTACAGGAATTGTGGACATCGTCACGTCAGAACGCATTAAAAGTGATTAATGTTTCATCTAATTTTGCATCAGTTATTTATAAATTCGTCACTCGCGCAGATTGTATCTTTATACGTGATGCTCTGTAGTAGAATTGTGAGAAGGTTGAATGAACTGTATAAAATATTTAATGAACAAGATAGGAAGCCTCCAGCATGATAAACAGACACAGTATTATTTTTAGTATTCTTGTTTCCAGAATCATGTCAGTTTTGGGAAGTTTTACCACTTTTCCTATTCACATTTTTAACATTCAAAGTTTGAAAAATTAATTTCAAATCCTAATTAAAGTTGTTATCAATTTTAAATTAATTAGAATTCCTCATTAAGATTGGAACATTTAGTATATTCGAATAAGCATTTATTTTTGAAGACTATATACATAATTCTGTATCATATTCAGAATTGGACAGTTAAAGTGTTAAATTAGCTACTGAAAATCTAACTCTATAAACAGTTTCGTTGATTACTGTGTTAATCACTCGAATAAACGTGAACTATGCTTCTAAAAAATAATGTATACTATAAAAATTGTTTCAAATAGCACTGAAATACTAATCGAGCCGTTTACTGTGATGTGATCAATTGTTGTACCTTTTGTTTGTTTTGAGGCATAATTAACTTTATAATTGTCGAATAAGAGATATTAAATTTTTCTGTTCACAAATAAAACAGTAAAAGAATAATACATTCAGTACTTTTATTAAAAATAAACAAAATAAAAGAGAAAATGAAAACAAGACATATTCTATATTTTTTTAAAGAGTAAACAAAATAAAAGAATAAAAAAATTGAATATCTTACTTGAATCGTTTATTTTGAAAATGGCGCAAGTCCATTTTCTGTTGTTTCGAGAAAATTGAAGGTTAGCATATTAGTTAATTCAAGAATATAAATTAATTATGTCACGTCTGGCAATGTTTCTACTACTTTAGCAATGTGTAATTTAATTATATAAATTTCTTTTGGGCGAATTTAACTAAAATACTATATATTTACAGGCTGTATGGAAAATTAAATATCACTTCAAATATACTTTGTATTAATCCAATTTGGTTTATAGATAATAATAAGAAATAAAATAGGAGTAATATTTTTTTATTTTAAATGTTAATTATATTTATATATTGTGTAACTTAAAATAAGATATTGCTATTATTTATACTCTTTATGTGGCCGTGTTTCGAAATATTCATGATACACAGAAGATATATAAGGTAATAACTGCTCCATATCTTTATAGTTTTCGTATGTAATAGGTCTGGCACCATTAGACATAGGCGCTAGGGCGTTTCTTTCAAATTTTCGTGGTCTTTCCCGACATGTAGATGATAAATCTAACATCTTAAATTCTCTGTCCTCCATCGATGTTTTATATAAAATACTATAGAGTGCATTTTGGCAAAATCTCATCCAACATATACTCAGGCAATTTATTTATACTCGTCTTCGTTACCCGTTTTTTAATTGTGTTTTGTATATTTTTTGTTGAAACGAAATTTTCTCGTTTCATTTTGTGTAAAATAAATTTATTATTTTTTCTACATTGTCTTGTAGCATCATAATAATCCTGTGGTGTGTACAAGAAATTTGTTTTTCTTAATACCCGCCACTTACGTCTATGGAAATTGGACTTACAGCATAAACAATCGCTACGCAGTTTCTTTTGTTCATCAATTTTAAATTAAACAAAGCATTGACATTTTTTAAGATATTAAATATTAACTAGTTATAGATAAAAAAAGGTTACACTAAATTAATCACAAATTATGTGATAACTCGTTCAAAAAAAAAATGGACTTACACTACTTTAAAAGTAAACGGTCCATTTGATAAATATAACAACGAAATATAACTAAATATGACTACCATGTCGAAAATACAATAAATTATAAATAAAATCTGTCAGATTTCTATTTTCATAGCATGCAAATTAAACGGAATTTCTAAGACGACCATTTCAGTAAAAAAGTTCAAAGAATTATGAGAAACACGAAGGTTTTTTATGTTACATTTACGACATACATTCTTATGCGAAAGCCTCTTTTCCGTTTTCATAATCAGTCGCCTGGTACGCCCTGCAAAGAAGATCGAATCTGTGGTCCCTGTATAAAGGGTATTTGCAGATAGCGTTGTTTTAATCAAATTTAATCTTTCGGGACACAGTCGAAAAGTAGAAAGCAAAGGAGGGATGAATGAGTAATCGTGTAACGGGTTATCTTGTGACATAACATTAGACTTAATGCACGAACCGCGAGTTTTGCTGCGCACCTTCGTTCTTCGACCCCCATGAAAACAGAACCCGCCATGGAACGAAAGTTAATAACCCCTTTTCACGCATGCGTTTCTACGTAATTGCACGCCCAACTGCGGCGTTTATAGAGTCCTTTTAGGTACAATTGATTTTCCGTTTACCGTATGAAAAGGTCGCCACGAGCAAATTCGAAAATAGTTTCCCATGTCGCGGAAATAAATGATTAACAAGAAGGCTGTTGCCCAGGGTTTGATATTATCTAGAAAAAATTTTATTCGAACATTTCAAAGGAAGGGCTTAGTCGATTAAGGTACATTTAAATCCCATTTAAAGATGCTCAAGAGCTTTTAAAAAAATATATTTGGCATAAGTGGAATTAAGAATGGGTACATTCAAATCCCTCTTTCTTATATGAACTCAGAGAAAGTATATTCTCTACCAACACCGCAGTATATTTAAGAAGAAGGAAACAAATTGTACTATCCCGACTAAACATTAGACATACTAAAATAACCAATCAGTACATACTCTCCAAAACAGATAAACCTCTTTGTATCAACTTTAACATTGAGCTTACAGTTAAGCACATCTTAATAGAATGCCCATCGTACAACAATATCAAACAAAAAGTAAGAATGCCGAATGCCATCAAAGAATGCTTGAACAACTGTAAACAAACAGCAAAAGTTATGCAAAAACTATTTAAGAAAAATTATTGTATATACTTTATCTATATGTAACCCTACAACTGTAATTCCACAAGTGGTCGCTAATTGCTATTAAGCAGATGCGACATTAAATAAACAAATTAAAAAAAAGAACATATGCACGTGGATGAAGAATCGAGATAGAGCAAAGTTATTTATATTAAAAATATATTGCATGTGCAAGAATTATATTATACAAGTCAAAAATATGATTCAAATAATATATTGTGACAACTAAACGATCTGAATTTATTGTTTGAGTTTATTTCTCGTAAATATGTAACACCGTGGAAATTTTGTACAAGGGTTAAAGTTGCATCGACCAGCGAAGCATCACAGGAACATGGAGTAGGTCGTCCCTGTTATATTCGCGAGCAATTAAACTCCGAATTGTTTCCAACTTTTTGCCAGTCCGTGGCCTTACCGTCTGGGATTGCAGCTTCTATTAATTGCACGTGTGTCGTTGTTTTTCGCTATTAACGTTTGATAATCGATGACCGAGAATTTACGTTTCATTGAATTCTTCTGCTCCGAAAGTTTGGAGTTTCTGCGCCTTTCTCTGTTCCGCTCTTGCTAAAAGTTGATTTCGAAGTCCTGCTTTGTTACGCATCGAAGATCAGCAAGATTTATTCGTGCCTCGATGAAATTGAACTTTCCCATTGTATCTTATGAATTATGATATTGTATGTATAAATTCTCCACAGACATTCGATATATTAATTAACTGGATGAAAACGTGAATTGCAAAGTGGAGTCTCGCAAATAATTGTGACGTTTTATAATGGGATATCGGTATTATGCTGCAGCGATGAATAAATTTATATTCATGATTGAATCACGGTTTTCATAGCGTATGCATGATGCATACGAATACGTGAAATTTTATGCGGAGGGGATGAAAATCACGTTGAAATTAATTGATTGCTTTGCTTCAAATTTTGAAACAGCGTGGATTTGCACAATAGTTTGCGCACGTTAATTTTTAATCTAGGACGAACATTAACTCTAACCGTATTCTTTACCTGTGGTGAGCCCTAACTCTGACTA
>CM052168.1:2422534-2474210 GCA_028455555.1 Augochlorella aurata | reverse complement strand
GCATTTCACTTATTCGTGTTTATTACACATTTATTATTTGAAATCGCTTCATCTGAAATGAATCAATATTAGTTTTATTTCCAAATAACGGTTCAAAATGAATTATTTCAAATAGTTGTTTACTATTTTCATTTGAAGCAAAAAATTTGCCCAGGTCTGGTTATTATAAATGCGTAAAATCCGCAATCTGCTTATAATTTATAAATTGATTGCCTTATATAGATTGCCTTAGCCAGTCCTGTTCTTGAAACGAATAATGGTGTTACCCTAACATTTATTTTCTGGCCGGAAGCACGTGTGATTCATTTAATAGTTGATATCAAGTACAATCACGGCAAGGGAATCCCTTATAGCGGAAGCAACATATACGGCTGAAGGATGCGGTGTGTCTCTTCTTCCGGTTGGGGTGCCAATGGGAATACTTTATTGCCCTACCTGTGGGTGGATTAGCTTTTATGGGAGTCGCAGGTCGCGAAATTAGTCCATTTTGTTTCTTAATCACTGAGGGGTGGCTCTAAAGCACCTGGACCTAGTGCATTGCGTTGCTATGGACTCAAATAGGAAAATCAATAGGATGAGTGAATGATAGAACAAACAGAACAAACCTCGGAACATGAAACAAGAACGACATTTTTCTGACTTACAGAAAACACCTTCAACTTAGATAATAGTTAGATATAGTTTCTGCTGATAGCATGAGTTGAACCATCTTCCTGCGACCCACTACAAAAAAACTTATAAGACTACTCGCGAAACTTTGGCAGCACTTTAAGATATTTCAAGTTGCTTCCACTATAGTTTGGCAGGAAACACCGAAATCCACTGCCTCATCTTACCACGGATAATAGTACTACATTGCTACCACTATTAGCTTAATGGCAATAGCAAGTTTAAATTGTACTCGATCTCTGTTATCTTTCTATGTTTTTAATGAAGAAACACTTTTGATTGCTGTACATAAATAATTACAAATTCTTTCTAATTTGAGTTTGACAAGTGGATTGTTATCCAACTAATAATACGTCGTAGAATGCAGACAAAATTTGACAAGATTATACATCCGTTTTTCTGTCTGCTTCATAGATTGAATTTGTACCGTGATTTTATGAAACGTTAACACTGAGAATACCGGAAAATGTTTTTATGAAAAATTTCCAGATAAAGTTCGTTATTCAAACATATTTTAAACTGCGGATTTTTTACTTAGAAAAATTATAAGAAATCAGTCTATTTATAAGAAATATAAAATCGGTGAAATTATATGAGATGTAGAAATATTTTTCTAAAATAGCGGAAAGAACAAATTCCTCTTGATGTATTTTATTTTTCTTGTAATTGACTTAGAACATTTTTATTTTCTACTAAGTTCCACAGTCTAACAACGTTAGGTCATTGAGTATAAACTGCATACTTTTACTTTACAATTTTGCTATAAAATCTATGCATTTCATTCTTAATAACCGGATAATAAAAATGATATGTAGGTTTAGATAAACTCAGTTTTGTCATTATTATAAAACACTACACATTATGTACTTCCTTTAAGGGTAGTTCTAGTATCGAAGAATAAAACTCATTAATTTCTTTTGTACAAACGTTCAAAATGAGAGATGGTTTAAATTTTACTCTCTCGATAATTAGCCGAAGATAAACATACTCTTTCATTGTTATTGACTTTGGTAATAATTTTATCATGTACGTCTGAACGAACGCTCCACTTGTCTGAGTTTCACAAGTGTACAACTCCCGACGTGCGATTCGCCGTTTCAAAAAAGGTGAACGAACACGTGTTCGAGGAACCATTTTACAATCGGCCAGTGGGATTTAGCCGACAGCAGTTTTAAAAACCGTATTTACCTCGCCACTTACGTGCACCTACGCTGACGACACTGTTCCGTCGAGTAGACGTGTTGTGTACTACGCGAACTTCCTATGTACACCCTCTATGCGTTGCTTTAGAAGGATGTAGTGCTGAACGTGTTTCTGGGTGGTACCAGACGAGAATTCTTAGAAGGGAGTCGGAGGTAGGTTAAAAAAGGTGGGTGGGTAAACACGTGCAGCGGACATGCTTAACCTACTGAATGAAAGCGAGACCAGAGTTTCTTTAGAAACAAGGGAAACGTTTGAGGTTGAAGAGTGGGTAAATCGTGGTTTAGAAACATTTCGGTTTTAATTACTGTTTTACGCATGTGATTGAATACCAACTGCAATTGCCGCGTGTTCGTGAGATTTTATACATACCTTGTGCACTACTCGGATCGGTTTCACCAAAAATTTTACTTTCAATTTTGATTCTTTTGGTCGCATACGATTGACGCTAATTTTTAATTAGATTTCGAAATTCACTTTCATTGCAATATATTGAATAAACTCGATTTTGATAAGGTTTTTGGGGCACAAAAGAGCTAAACCAATATTTCTTGTAGTAAATGTTTACTTTTTAATTTCGATTTTACTAATTAAATGCCTTTCAAGTTTTGGAAATTTTATCCGGCATTTAACGTGCTAGCTCTTTACACTTGAGACTGTTTTAAATGGAAAATATGATTGTTTTCATTTGATGCGTTTACTTACCGAAGACTTCCATTTTTCAACAATTTATTTAATACAGACGTATTCAGTACAGGCCTGAGCACATTCGAAATGACATTATTTAAATTATGTCAAACAAGTTATTTTACTTTATAATATAATTTCCGTGCTTGTGATCACTTTCGAAGTAACATTATTTGAAATATTATTTTAAACGACGTTATATTTTATTTTGTAATTATGTGAAATAACCAATTGAGATAATTTCGACATTCTTCTTGAAAATTATCTATATTTTGCCAAAAAAGGAAAATGGCAACAAGTTAATTGCCATACATGTTCCTCTTTATAACAAAAAGTTTGTTAGGAACATTTTTTTATACAACGTGCAGTTATATGACTCACCCTGTATATATGTATCATGTTTCACAGAATTTGATGAACTACGAGTACATGCATTACAGTCTTTAATGTATTACACATTCATTAGCAAATTGCGAACTTCATGCATTTGTAAAAAGAATAAGTAGGCTTTCAGTAAAACAAAGAAAACAGAGCACACTGGTATCATCGAGCAACAAAACGCATTTTCTCTTGTATCCTACTTTTCGTAATCGATAGAGCCAACGTTTGTTTTGTAGAAAAATCCGCGCGTAGTCGCACAATGGTTCGGTTTGAAGAATTCAGTGATATTTAACGAAAAAGTCAAATTTTCCAAAATGATAATTATTCAATTTGTATTGCTTTACAAAGGTCTTATGGACCTCAGAAATAATGAAACTAATGAAATTGAATAGATATTTTAGTTACTATGAACATTTAAAGCGTTTTGAGAGTAAAATATTTCGCCTGACGGAACTCTTCATCTTCTTCGAGATGCCCTGCTCATAGTGTTCCGTATTTTCGTTCAGCTTTTTTATATTATAATAATCGTACCTTCCTAATAAGAAATCGTATATTTGTTTAGTTACTACTGACAATAAAATATAAAAAAAGTAACACTGATTGATACGTGACAAATTAAAAAAATTCTCTATATTTGACAGAAGATAACTTTTGAACTGCCAGTCTCCGTGTTCTAGCAAATAAGAATATTGTCCATACAGCTTGCTTTAAGTAAATGTGAAAAGATCATGTCCGTATCTAAACCAATTAGGAAGTTGTAATTGTTTATTCACGGCGGCGACACGTGTCGCGCACGAGCGCGTTCAATTACGGATATTTCATAAAACACGTTACATAAAACGTCACACGTATGAAATATAAATATGAAGTACATGTTTAAAAAGTCAGAAATAGTTTGTACAATTACATTTAAATAATGTTTTTTAATCGAAAATAGCATTGAAGATTTATTGAAATTTATTGTTTAACAAATGCAAAGAATATTTAATGATCAGTAACTAAAAATTACTAATTTTTAATTATTTTTAGCCAAAATTTAATGGCAATATCTCTAATGGTTGAAAATTTATAACAATTTGTCACTGAATTCTACAAACCGGACCACTGTGTGGCATTGTGGGCACGAATATTCGTAGCTTAGTAATTACATTTAGCGGGCGAAAGCCGTTCACCGTCATATCGTGAAGGATAATGAGTACCTTGACGTAACTACTGCCAATATTGTACAGTTTGTCAGGCGGCAAAGGCATTAATACGAACGTGAATATAATCAAGTCCTAAGCGCCCGTTAGCGACTGGACGTATTGAAGGGTTGAACATCGGTGTTCCAGCGGACGCAAATCGTAGAGTTCCGATCTCTCATGAGAATAGTAATGCAATGATCGATGACGTACGCACCGCCTAATCCATGGATTGTATGTCAAGTCACCTAATGCTGGCGGTACCAAATTTGACGTATGAAGCACGACGCTGTGCACGAGACAGCCTTTGAACGAGCTTCGTTATGGTTAGAAACATTTCGGTTGCGGTTTCGCGTCTCCCGAAATTCAATATTTCATTCTACACTCTTCTGATCTCTAGGCGTCCATCATTTCTTTTTTTTTCGACTTACTGAACATATTTATGAACTGGAAAAATTAAAACAGACACATGTGGAGGAAGGTGAACGAAAATGCTGCTAAAAGTATGATAAGTGAACTTGCAAACAGAATTTAGGTAACTGAATATCAAGATGGATAAAAGGCTGACTTGAAACATTGAGACAATAAGATACATCATTTCAAACTTCTTCTTCAAGTCGATCCTTCACTGATCTTAACCTTCGTTAGCTATCTATATTTCGATCGAATATAAATCCACTTGTACTTTCAGCCATAGTTCGGCAATATTCAAATTATTTCGAGTAAATATGTATCTAGAATAAGTATTCGAATTAGTTCTTTTTAGTCAAATATTTTATTCAATTAACAATTATTAATTATTCGCAACAAATTATTCTATCTATTTATTCGAATTCTGATGATACTAATAATTGTAGATCGTTCTTTTACTTAATTTTTTTGAGAATATTTTTTTCTTTCAAAGAAAGATTAATTATACAAAAGAAATAAACTTCTTGATGCAGCGTTTGAAAAAAGAGTTACTTGTGAAAATTAACGTGGAAGAAATTAGTCAATAAACTGTAGAAAAATACTATATTCTATAATTTTTATTCAAATTGATTATTTTCGGAATTAACTCCTGTAAAAATAAGCTCTTATTTGAATAAGAATAAATTATTATCTATTATTCGATTAAATATTTATTCGATAACGAATAAAATTTTATTTTAGAACTTTGTCTAACTTTGCCTTCAGCAATCTATTTACCTTTAAGGAATAACTGCGAGCTTCTGAAATCTTAATTTCAAAAAATTAGCAGTGCATTTTTCTCTGAAAAAGTTAAAATTGTTGAAAACAAGTCACCAATGGAGACTTTTAATGTGTCTCTCAACTTAGATGTCAATTAAATTGGGCCGTTTTCAAGAAGAAACTGCACATCAGAGTTGATTTATTTATTATGACACAAAAATTCGGAGATCAGAAAGAATGAGTCGAAATAATGATTTAGACTGGAAAAGATTAAGTAAAAGCTACCAGAAATATGAAAGAAGTCACGCGAGCATCGTAGAGGAAGATTCGCGTGTATCGAATAAAATGTGTTGGAGTTTTGTGCTAACGCAGCAAGACAGAGTGCTATTTAGCGCAAAGAGGTAGACAAGTTGAAAGATAAGCAGAAAGACAGGTTGGAAGACAAGCAGGAAGACAAGTTGCTAATTATGATTGACAGTGCGAAAGATTCGTCGGCGTTATGCATCGCATGACGCACGATAGAAAATTATCAGATATTTTTTTACTTGGTGTGTACACGTGAATGCTTCCTGTATTCATTTTATTATCGCGAAAATGTGTGTGTCAGTTATCTATGGCTGGTTGGATGGTAATTATTATATCTCACCGACGCGATTAAATATTTTCCCGCATTCTTGTCTGTTTTACGGTTTCTAAAAGAGACAGATTAATATTTTTTGGGAATTTGTTTTTATAGTTGTTGACAATCGGCAATTATAAAAACAAGCTGCGAGGCTTGAATAATCGCATCTTTTCTTCCAAAATTGTTCATTTTTGTTTACAAGCTGAAGAACAATTGGGGGAATTTACTGTACTTTTAATAATTTTAATTATTTTAGACTCGGTAATTATCTGGTAAGAAACGATGATGCTGTAATTTGAAACAATTCATACCGTATTGAATATGTTCTGTTTGATACAATGGAGATGGGATGTAACGAATACAATTATAATTAACACACTGAATAAATTTAATCATATAAGTTACGATTACAAACTACCCGTAATTATGTGCCTATTGGGACAAGGAATGACGTCAACAAATGATACAAAATATTAGTATCCTTGAAAAATGTTTGAAGGATTTCTGGATACCGTAGCTCTGCGAACAATCTAACGGGTGTTGAGTACAGATTCCACTATTATCATTTAACCTTCGAACTGTGGTTACCGGGTTATTTTGATCCAGTGTATTCAAATCGACCTCTAATTGCTCAATTTCAGTAATTCAATGAAATAAAAAGCTGTTACATTAGGAATAACAAGTATATATGAGTATCTTCAAATTTATGCTTGGAAAAATTCATGAATGTAGCTGAGAATCGTCATAAACGTCGTGAATTGTGTAGTTGTGAAAATGATCCGCTGTCCCAGGATTGATAAATTATTACAAATATAAGTGCAATATGAATAAATACACACTATCTTACATGTATTATTTTTTCAAATTAATATTAGCTTTTAGTGCACGATTCAATTTTGCTATATATGCATAAAATCCACAGTCTAGTCATAACAACGTCGGCCTTTTTCATTCCACTCTTATGCAATTCAATAATTGTAACACTCACTTTAGCGTTTTTAATTTTTAAGCTGAAGAAACATAGCGATACTGATAAATGTAAAAATACATAAAGAATTCGAAAAATAAAATAGATTTGGAGATTGTACATTTCCAGAAAGAAAGTGAAATTTTTTCTGCAACTGGAATTTTCTTCAATTAGAACAGCATCGCCTGATAAAACGCTATAAAATGTCTGATCTCAGGCAACACTGTGATCGAAGAAGGAAAGAGGGTGGGACGAAAGCAAGAGCGTCCGAAAATTTCGAAGCAGCCAGATAGACGCATAAACAACGAATGCTGCGGATACTGGTTTCGCGTGGAGGATGGAGAGCAGCGATAGCTGGAGGGGAGAATTTGTTAGGTTTTTATGAAGCCGAAGTCCCGATAGAATGATATTCTTGCGGTACACGGTCAGCACGTCGCCTTTACCTGCTCTACGCTCCAAACTACCGCTATATTCCTCGCCGAGTTCCTCTCTTCTCTTTCTCACAGACTCATCTTCTTTCTCCGAGTCAAACACTCTTCGATCTATCGTCGAAAATCCCCGGTGCCCTATGATCCGCCGTGGCGAGAATGACGACACGGGTTTATTAGAGACCGAAGAACGGGACGGGATCTTGATAAAGCTTGCGGCCTCGGAGGGTGTCGGGAAAAATAGTCATCCAAATAGAGCCAAAGGTAGGCCAGTGCACCCTTTAATATAATATAATGCTAGATAATATATATGCAATTTTTATTGAATGTGTTTTTCTCTATCTTTTTTTTATTTCGTTTGGGTTCATTAACGCATTTCGTTTGGGTCCATGATGATCTGTTCATGATGAATGATGACGTGTGTGAAATATAACAAATAACGATCAAATCATTTAGCAGTGTCATCTGTTGAAAGATGTGACACTTCTTCTGGATAAGCCTATATTTATGAAATTTATCACGGATGGGAAAAAATTAGTAACAGTAAGATTATTTAAACATCACTTATTTCATCAGAACAATCATTTTTCCTACGATCAATACTTTCCCATGGCAACAAAAATACGGCCGGTTAAAAATTGTGGATAATCCCGATTACGTCCGATAACCGGGGAGTTTGTTACAAATCATTGACGTGGTTGCAGCAGGTGCATCAACCTTATTTCGGTTGATTTGCCAAGGCGATCCGTAGGTTTCGATCCTTTATTCAGCGGAGAACGTCGTCTAATTACCGCAAGGGACGCGACAGACAGGGCTCCCATACATCGAGCTTTTCCAAATTACGAATTTAGGCTACCCGCTGCGGTAGACCTAGGTTTATAGCAAGGTTTATAGGTCGTTCATCCGTTTTCCAAGGGTCGCTATAAACTCCGTCGTCGACTCTGTGTTCCGCAACGAAATAGCTCGCGCGTGTACGCTCGAGAACGCGTAGAGCGCTGCACGGTTTTTCGTGTCGCAGAATATATGCGAAGAGCGTGAAATGTCTAGATCATACGCGCATTATACAGGCTTTCGAGAAAAAGACCACTTTTCCTTCTTTCAAAGCAACGGCTTGTTATAGCGGAACGCAGCGTGCAGAGTAGACCGTACACGTTCATTTTCCATTTCCCTTTTTTTATCACACCTGTCGCCGCTTTTAAGCACGTTTATATTATCTGCGCGTCGCACGGCTGCTTTGGGATCACGTGAACAGAAAAATTAGAGAGCTGCTGGGAATTGTAAAGATGAATTGATGCAAGCGTTCATTTTTCCGCGAAAAAGTTGTGATTATATAGATCGCAATAAATTCAAAAACTGTCGAAGGAATTAAATCAAAACGTATATTTTCTTTTAATGAGTAAGGCAGAAATAATGCACGAATATTCCCCTAATTCATCTATACTGAGAAGCATAACTATAGCACGACTCCTATTTTTGAGTATTTCGGACTCCATGATGGAATGCAAAAATGACGATTATATGAGGTGGAAGGATACGGTAAATAATAAGTTCCGTGTAAATATCTATGAAATTGCACCTACATAAGATATAAAACAGTAAGAGTTCTGATAGTCAGTTGTTGCATTATTATAGCGCCATCGTTACTATACCAAGTTCAGTACGTTTAGATTTGTAACCTGATCTGTGTAACCTAATAAAACGTATCCTTTTCAAATTAAAGTTTAAATTTCATTCATAAAAATCGTATATTAGTGATATTAGTAATGCCTCGTGGTAAATATTTCACCGAAGAAGGAAAAGGTAAAATTTTAGCGTACCGAGAGGAAGAAGTTGGTGTACGAGAAGTTGATATTTTGAATTTCTTGAGAGATTCATCTAATTATGGTAAAAATAGAAAAGGTGAACCTAAGAAAAAAGTGTTGCCCCGCTCCGAACGGATAACTGTAAAAACATTCGGCAATTTGTTAATAAGCTGCAATAAAATAAAAAATTTTTTAAAGCTTAATGTTTCTCGATGGATTGTACGTTGAGTTCTAATTGTAAGGCATCGTAAGACAAAAATTCAAGACGTCGCCTAAACTTTTAGTACGCCAAAAACTTGCGAGACGTGTGAACGCACGAGCAAACATGCATCGAGATTGGAAATGTGTAAGTTAATTTTCAATGTTGAACTGTTTTAAATTTAGGTAATTTCAACTTCCTTTATTGATAATCTAGTAATATTTTTGGACGAAAAAGTTTAATCTGAATTGACCGGATGGATACAATTCGATCTGACGAGATTTGAGAAAAGAACCGCGTTTCTTTTCAAGAAGAGATTTCGGGGGTGGTAATGTGATGGTTCGGTGGCACTTTGCATAAATGGCATGTTCAAACTAAGTTTCCCTTCAAAACGAATGGACAGTGTAGAATACATCAGCATACTACAAAATAATTGATTGCCGTTTATTAACGAAAAAATGGACGTTTGAAAAAGATAACACACACACACACACACACACACACACACACACACACACACACACACACCAGTCGCAGAAAGATACTGCGGTTTTAGACAAACGAAATTAATGTTATCAAATGGTCGGCGTGTTCTCCTAATCAAAATCCAATGAAAAATGTCTGCAGCATAATTGTAAGGAAGGTTTATACAGAAAATCGACATTTTCAAAATGTTGTAGTACTAAAAAATGCGATAATTGCGGCCAGGAATGATATCCGCGAAGAAACTTTTCAATAGCTCGTTGATAGTGTGTCAAACCGCATCTTTGAAAACATCACAAAAAAAGCTGGTCCTGCAAATTATTAACACACATAATCGTGTCTTTAATGATGTGATGTTATCAAGTGGTGCAACGATAAAATAATCAGTTTATATGAATCATTGTTTGTATCGACAGAAAATTATAATAAAAGTTTTTTTATGTTTATTATTTATCATACCCTTTCAGCTTATATAATTGACTCTTTTGTATTCCCATCGAGAAGACAGATATATTCGAAAATGGGGGTGGTGCTATAATTATGTTCTTCAGTGTAATCTCTTCCCATTTCTATATTTTACTCAATTTTATCATAGATACACAAATACTGCAGTCCGATAGTGAGTCACTTTTTCGTTAGTCGTATGATGTTCTAATTGATACACGACGAACGATTATGTTTTGCATTTTTCAGCGCAGCGTGCTCGATGGAGGGATTTGTACAGCAATATGTATTATACCGGTAATTTTCGATTGTGCCTTCGTAACCTTTACAGATACTAAAATCCAAGAATACCGGTATATTTATCTATATTTACCGGTCATTTTTCCTGTATTTAGATTTCATTACTATTTTCAAGATTTTTTTAAAGCAGAGGCCAATAACTGGTAGTATTTTCTTATCGTTATTATATTTATTGGCATAAAAGCCTGGATATACAATTATAGCCTGAAGGCTCATCACTTGTTTAATAACTCTTACTCGAACGGAATACCGAAATAACACTGATATTAATTTTGGTTTTCGATATTATAAAGGTATTGATATTTTAATATTATATCGGTTACGTATAGCTCCGCTGGAATAGTACCAGTATTAAAATTAGACTTGATTTATAATTATTATATATAATTATATTTATTCTTGATTTTTGCGTTGATTTGATTTAGCTCATTAATGATGTACACTTTAATACAATAGTAGTATATGCCGTTTATTTTATAATTTATAGCCGTTTATTTTGAAAGTGGCTTAACTCTATTCAAGGTAAAAAAAAGCATATTATTCACTTAATAATTGTCATTATTTTAATAGGAACTATAAATTTAACTCCTTTAAATACACCTACTATACGAAATAAGAACTGTTTACCACAATTGAAACATACTAGTGAAAAGTAGAAAGTAATGTAATAATATTTTTCAATTTTTCTGACGTTAGTATGCCGTGTGTGTTTCTTATTTTTTCTGTTGCAAGTGAACCACAGTTTACCGTATTGATAAAATTAATCTGGAAATTGTATGCATTCATTAGAAAAATAAGTACGTGACACACAAAACCGTAGATTCATTAGTGTCAGTAAACATAGACTCAGATAACTTTCATATTTTTAGTGATATTTAGATGGAAACTTAACAAAACAACATATCTGTATATTTCTATATTAGAAATGATAGAAATATGCAAATATAGTTTTGTTTGGTTTCTATTCAAATATTAGTAAGAATGTAAAAATCACTTTAAGTTTACGAGAAATTTTGAGAAAAATTAAATAGCACAAGTTAACGGGAAAACAATTAATTAATCAGCTATAAAGAAAAATACTTTATCTTCTATCGTTTTTATTAAAATTAACTGTTTTACGGATGAAATTCTGTATGAATAAATTTTTATTCGAATCAAATTTTATTCCTTAATAAATCTTTATTCGATTTCGTTTAGATATCGGTAACAATGTAAAAGTTATGCACGTTACTGCATGACTGACGAATGCAGAAAGATAGTTGCATTGTTTACAAAGGTTTTCACTCGAAGCTGATTTCGTTTCCCACTTTGTGGAACGAAGAGATTCTATAAGCTAGACAGAATGAAATCGATCACTTTACAGTCTCCGGGAACCAGAAAAATGACATCGGCGTTAGCTGAAAATCAAAATTGAAGCTTGTCGAACACGGTCATCTTGAGTAGGGATAAGTCCTTCATGGCTTAACGTGGCTTACGATCTTCTACGTTCGTATTAATCCCAAACAAGCATAGTATGTCGCACGTGCCTTAGAGGTAACATGAATATGTATGCGTGGCATAACCACCGCCAGCAACCCTCTGTTCGGTAACAAATCGTGAGTAGCTGTCCTTCCGCACGGAGCGCCAAGATCAACTAGCTAAATTACAAACATCGGTCGGATTCATCAGCGCGAACACGCCTGAAGTGACGAACTCTCTGTCTCTGCAGATATTAATCACGTCGGTAACAAGACTGTTCCCTCCGAGTGTTGTCAGGAGTAGCCGGCTAAATTTCCAATTAAATCCTCTTGGAGCTCTGCGGGCCAAGAGTGACCCGTCGCGTCGTGTCGCGTCGCGTCGCGGACGCGTTTGCTCAGATCGCCAAATTGGTTTTGAGCGACTGATTCGAATGAGGAACAAATGCCGTTTAATGACTCGCGTCGTGGACACTCGGCGCCATAAATCGAACCCGATGGTCCTGCAGGATTACGGGACGAGTTATGCTTCTCTGTCAACCCAATTCCTTGGCCACCCTTCTTTTTGGCGTTTCATTCTGTTTGCGTAAACACTGCAATTCTCTCGGAGTTCATAAATAGACCTGGGTAAAAATATTAGACAAAGCAGTGGAAATAATTAATGAAATACTTTTTGTTTATTTGACATAATGTTTCAAGATTTACTTGACGTCATAGAGATAAGTGCGTACAGTGAAAATATTGTAGTTATTCATGTTGTGGTCAAGAAAATGATTAATTGAAATAATATTTCATATGTTTAAATTTTTATTAATTATTTGAAATTCTATTTCCTATGATTAATATATTTACGGGAGAAAATAAACCTATAGCAAAGGTACAAATACATATTGTTTTGAAAGATAAGCTTTTTAATTACATTTCTCTTAATTAATGAATGTAATTGGAACATTTAAGATGTGCTTGCTTTTAATAATATTTATTTAAATTAATTATTTCAGGTTAATATTGCAAAATATATATTTTAAATACTTATAATATATTTCCAAAATCAATCAATTATATCAACTAGTATTTCATTTGATACAAAAATTAGTTACTATTTTAAGTGATGCATATGCAATACGTTTGCGAGGAATAGTATTTCTTAGTTGAAACATTATAACGCTATGCCGTCCGCATGCGTAATCAGGAATTTTTTGTTTGGCGCCGGTAGGACTCGTTCGGATCATTTCGTCTGTTGCCGGAGTTTTCTCGAGGTTTTCGAGAGATCATCGAAAGTTAAGTTTTACTAATCTCAATAGTAATTCTCAATCCTGTTCCTCCAGTTTCATAAAATTTCGAGGATATATATGTATAAATGTAAAATACTACCGTTTGTGCGATAGCTTCGTATGCGACACCAATGTAGTATCTCCGGAATTTATTCGACTGTTTTCGCGGGACATCAATGTCGTGTCACCGGACGGTATAGTGTTAATTAACCCTCAGTGTACGGTCGCCCGCTGTACAGTGCTGATAAAATAGGAAGGTGTCTAGAGACCCCGTTACCGGAACGCGGGGGTTATAAGGCCGGTCCGTTAATTTTATAATTCCTTATCATTGCCTTCTCACTTTCCCGCAATGAAATAAGCAATGCATTTCAGCAATAGGGTATTATACATCTCATCGACAGCTTATTACGGTTTATGATAGTCACACGATCTTAGCGCTTAGTTCGCCTGCTCGAGATTATAAATATAAATAGAAACAATTCTTTCGACTTCTCCAGTCTCTAATCAGTTATTGACAATTATTATTGTGATCACCAAATTCTGTCTTTCTATTTGATACCGTCCAATTCAGCGGGGTTATGTCAGCAGTGTTCAAAGTTGAGACTTGTGACGCTACGGCAAAGCAACATTTAATTCAACTAGCATCTTCATAAATTTACAAATTGTCTGCAGTTAACGTGTGTATAAATCCAACTGTAGCGTGATGCCTCGTTTAATCGGTGTCCAATTATCTGCAGTTTTGATGTAAATGGCTATGCATTTAGATTGTCAGTTAGCTTTGTATACTACATACACTTGTCTATTATAAGATAAGTTATCAAGTTAGAATGTGATAAGTGTGATATATGCATACCAGGTGTCATGTAAGTGGTGGTACAACCTGATACAGGCTGATCCTACGTCAGAGAATAATACGAATAAAAAGAATAACATTTTTTATTTAAAGCTACGTTTTCGAGAAAATTGAATTGGAATTTGCGTTAAATTCGCGTGGCTTGTACTATAACGAAAAGTAGAATTGGTATGTATTATCTTTCTAACCTAATTTTTCTCGGAAACGGGTTCTTAAATGAGAAAATTTTCCTCGACTTCTTTTGTGTGTAGAAGTATCTCCTTTCCGGTTGTACTACCAGATATATGACACCCTGTATACAGCGCAAGTCTCACCATCTGAATAACTCGTTTACTTCTAACGACAAGATGTTATTAACGTACCGAATTCTTCCCATTATTTAAGTCTTTGATACATAATCTAGTTCTCTGATGAAAATAATCTTATCACTTTAACACGTTCAGCGCCACGTCACCCAAATATGGGTGATGCTAGTTTTTAAACAATTTTGAAAATTCATTTTCATTTTAATATATCCGAACAAACTAAATTTTACTAGGACGTTTTGGATGCGAAAGAGTTCTAATTCCATTCCTTATGATCAATTTTAACTTTCTAATTTCGCTTTAATTAATTAAATTGCTTTGATTTTGTGAAAATTTTGGTGGTCGATTGTTGGCAACGAACGTGTTAATGAATCCTTATCCTCAAAATTGAATACTTCCATTGGACAAAGTTTACCTCGGAGAATAAATAATGTTATTCGACTATCTAGTTTCTGGTGTTGCGTTCGAACTCCGCGGAATATAATTTTCAGCATTAAAAATCTGTCTCAATAAAGAATTTTTACAGCCAGAGGAAACGATAGATAGGCGATCCCCTCCGTTTACACTAGGGGCACGCGCTAAATAAACACCCACACACACACACACAGGATAGTTTGACTGGCGCCACACCAGGAACCTCGGGACCAACCGCGGAAAAACTCCCACGGTTTAGTTACGTAGGCCATACCCCCACTACCAGGATTCCCGCAGAAATCAAGTATAAAAAGGCCCAGATTTTCTCCAACAGCGGGCAGTATCCCTGAGAATTTCGAAGAGCTAGTTGTCACTCTGCACAAGTCTCTATCGTTTTCTCATCGGGTTAATACGGAAAATCCAAAGTACGTATCCTGGGACATACTAACCCCCGCAGATCTCAGCGCGTGAAAAACGAGAAGCTGGACCTTAGGGCTCCGCGACACAACCTTACACTACCAACAATTGTAATATACTTTGTCGCTCGAGGTGCACCGAACAAAAGTTACGAGGCTAAGAAATCCAACTACCTATCCCCTCGTAGGGCCCGACGGTGAAACAAACGTCGGCTCATCTACGAGTTACCTTCCTGTGGGTCCCGGTGGTGAAACAAACGCCGGCTCGTCCACGCTCTCCATTCATTGTGGGTCCCGGCGGTGAAACAAACGTCGGCTCGTCCACAATTCTTAAAATCCTGTACCCCTAACTGACCAATTAAAGAGGAAAAACGAATCCTCGGTCACGCACGCTTGTCTTAGCCTTCGGCCCGTAACACTGGCAATTCATTTTAATTTTTACAAACGTTTTTAGGTTCCTAAAAAACTGCTGTGTTTAGAAAAAGAATCTTAAAAAAATATATTGAAAAAATTGATAAATAAAATTATATATCATCTTAAACATATTCAGTTTCACAGTGGTGCGAGCACAATTATAGTCTTAAAGTAACCGTTACATTGTTACTGATATTTTAACAAAAACCAAAATAGGAACTATATTTGTATATTTCTATTTCCTATTACTTCTAATACAGAAATATACAAGTATGATGTTTCGTTTTTCTTTTAAATATCACTAAAAACGTAAAAGTTACTTTGACTCTATAATTATTAGACTGCGGATTTTATGAACTTATGGTAAAAATGAGTAGCTGTAATATAAGATTGTGAAGTCATAAGAAGAATTTGGAAATGTTGTTGCACTATTTCCAACTTATGTAAATTATTTGAAGAAACAGTTTATTTTTATTTAATCGTTTTGGAAAATTTTTATTTTGCATAAAAATCCGTAATCTAATAATTATTCACACCACTGCGATTTTGTCAACTATGTCCGCTGTTCGAGCGTTAAATGGGAAAATAAGTAGCAACGGTCCTAAAAAGGGTAGCTGCTTACTATCATCAGCGTCCGTCCTCAATCCACCTACACTAATTATGAGTTTAAGGTTGGATAGTTACTGTTGAAGTACACCTATAAGAAAGATCTATCAACTCTCAGGCTTTTAGTTAGCATTTGAATTGTTCTTAATAAATACGACTTCGAAGGTGAAAGATTGTGCGTGCAGTAGAAAATCCGAATCAGAAACAGTGAGCTGGCCACTACATGGTAAGTCCAACTTAAACTCGGGTATCTCGAATGCGGACTAACCAACTCTCGTAAACATCGCTGTAAAAATCGAAAACTCGACACTTCGCAGCCAGAAGGCTGCGAGGAATTTACTCTTAGGAATTTCTTAGTAATACGGGTTATCTAAAGCTATCACCGAGACTTGTTCGCCCGGTGACCACGGTTGTTAGAAGTTGCCGAATATTCGCGATGAATTCTTTGCGTTTGGTAAGAGATCCAATCGTGCGATCTTTCCGCAGTGTTACTGGATCGATGATTAAAAATAAGCGTAATTAATTCAGTAACTCAAACAAAATTTACGTCTTATTCCTATTACTGTGCACTGTAACTGGATTGAATTTTCATGTTTTTTTGCGATGCGTGCATTGACTACTAAGCAAACTCTCATGCCAAACCACGTATTACATCTAACCTTACATTCTGGGTCCGTGAGATTTGTGTACGCTACACGTGATTTTCTTTGCTTATTTTTAATAATATAGTAACTATTGCAACAAATATTAAATGATGCTAAATAGTTGAATACGGAATATTTCACGTTTTTATATTTTCGTTACAGGATTATTTACCTAAAACTGATCACAGTAAGCGACGCGCAATAATTAGATCAGTTTACAGAAATTAACACATAGTAATTAGATCATTGTAACTAGACCAGTGTACAGAAATTCTGTAACTAACACACAGTAATTAACTTCTCATTTTTCAGGGTGCACTAACTGACTCAAAAACTATTATGTATTTTTTGTTAAATATTTCGTGTTCGCTATGTATCGCACATATGAAAAAATTCGTACTTGTATAAAAGATATCAACATATGATTTAAATATTTTAGCACGTGCGGTATAGGTAAAAAAACTGTTTACATTGTCGAGAACCCCATGATGTGTTAAACGCTTCGAACAAGGTAAAAATGATAGAAGTTGATAAAACAGTGATCCGAAAAAAGGAAAACGTGTACGGTTTACCTAAAAAATTATCGGTTATTCAAAATGGTACAGTGCTATAGATTTTGTCGATTGGAATTGTCGTTATCGATACTACCTCGTAACAGTGGCACACAGAAATTGAATTACAAAAAACAGATCTGCGTCGTTAGTATTAATTCATTTCCTTTTCCAGGCGACGTTGACAAAAAAAATACCATGAACGTATAAATAATTTAGCTACAAATATTGATCGCTGCGTCGATAAATATTGTATTTTTACGTTGCGTCATAGTAATCAAATCACGAAAAAATGGTGTTAATAAACGCGCGATGTACAATAGCAGAATAACATGTTTCAGCGTCACGTAAAATCGCTCTACTCTTTTCATGTAAATAACAGAAATAAATCCGCGTGAAAATGCGAAATAGAAAAATATTGTTTCGATAAACTACAGTATATGCTCGGTTATCAAAAACAACGCTATGAATATGTGATGTTTCCGGCCGGCAGCTCGGATCAATTCAAATTTGCTTAATCGAACGAACGACTTTTCGAACCATTGACTCGGCTCCTCTACGATTCTATAATTTAGGATCGATTTACGGGCCGAGAGTGTCGGGCATTAACCGTGGACATAACTCCGCAGACATTCCTCTTTTAGGGTCACTTCCAGTCAGGCGTCCGCATTCAGGCCCGAGTTTACGATTATCGAATGTATTGTAGCTCCTTCGAAAATTATTATCTTACCGTAGTTTAAAGCGTCGTAACACTTCAAGCGAACGAAAGTAGATCGTGGTTGGCTTCATAGATCCGGTACAATTAAGCATATTATTTATAACAGGCTAGCCCATAAGTTGGTGCGGTTTTAATTACGATTTCAATTTTCTACATAATCATTTTATGTCTCGCACGTCACTTGATAGCTTTGTTTTGCTCTTGTTGTGCGATTGTTTACTTATTCATTCCGTGTGAGATATTATAAATATTTTTCTCTTCTCACGTAATAACAAATCTGGCAAATAAACTGTTTCTGAAGTATTAGCTGCATATGCGTATCGCGTAGTTAAATATATTTGAAATGCTATTTCGATATGTAATTACAATTTCAAAAAAAAGATTTGTTTGTCAAATTATGTATTAAATGAGTAGATGAAAATATTAATAGTCTATTTATTCTTTGAAAAATCTATTTTTCCCCAGCCCTGTGAGTAATATGATTAATGTTTTGAAAAGCGATGGAGTGTCGTGACAACAAGAACGAACATGTACGATTCAATCGCACAGCGAAATATGTCAGAGATGTGCATTCTTGTTATTTAGTCACTCCACAGTTTTAAAAAAATTAATCACTTTGTTACTCACACGGAATGAATGATTAGCAGTGGTACAACAGGAGAAAACAAATATTATCGAATATTACGCAACATATAACTGTTAGGCGGAAAATTTAAATCGAGAAACTAAAAGCGCACGAACTTATGGACCGACCCAATAGAACAAATTAAGCGACCGAAAAACTCTGATTTCCTATCGAATTTGCGTTCGATTGCGGCAGATTGTACCTTTTAATAAAATCGAACCGAATGAAATCATGGAAACGGATCGCATATGCAACGAATAATCGTGAATCTCGGATAGCTGGTACAGCATCACATGTCCTGCGATGCTGAAGGTCCTTTATCGTGATATCCATATGCTAATTCATTAGAAGTATTGCTGTTCAGGGAGCCCATTAAAACGTACGCTTTAAATATCCGCACGGCATTCCATAAAACGGTCCCCGTCGCATGGTTAAATGAAATTGGCGCGGCGAATATGTTACCAAGTTTTCCATTTATTTAATGTCGTTTTAATGAGTCCAAACTCCGCCTGACACAACCAACTTTCAGCGGTTTACATTTGGCATGAGTTCAAGACAACGATCCCGTTGTTAACAGTTCGAATATCGCGGTCGCACGCCGTTGTATCTGAAAACTAGCGCATTTCAGAAAAGCGAATAATTGTAGGCAATGTCCATTTTATGAACGTCATTAGCACGTTCCATAATTGGACACGAGAAACCGCCAATCGTGATCGGGCTTCATAAATATTGTAGTTTCGGCTCGGTCGATCTCGTGAAAAGAAATCGCCGTTTTTAGCGCCTCATCACGGAGATTTAGGCAATGAAATCAAGCGGTTAACAGTACCCTGTGAGAACATTTCATTAGAGAACGATTTTATAATTTTGTTTTGTTCACTTTTGCAAAATGTGAATCACGCTGCAACGGAAAGATAAATTAATCGCTTTCGAATAATTGCATTGTTATAAGAATTTCGAATTTTTATTAACTATTTGCGTAACAAATACTTCATTCTAGTGCTTTTGTTTTCGAGAACACCTTTGTGAAAATGTTAATGATTTCCTATGTTAGTACTTGTTTGAAATCAGAATGAGAAATTTGTCAGACTATTGTTGCTGATCTGGGAAATTAATTTTTGCGATTTTTATTACAATACATATCTAAGGAAACAAATTCATTGAATAAATTTCCCGTGAATCTATCTTTATAATTTCTGGTAATCGTAAATTAACAATTTTAGTGCCAAGCAACGATATATTGTCGTTGACTATAGTTGTTTTCTTGACATTTTTTTAATATAACAACTTTATTTCTCATTTCTTCTTCTTGTTTGAATATTCGAATTATTAGGTTATACAAAACTATTATAATTTCTTTTCGGAAGAACTTTTGATATTCCCAAGTTTCAGCAAAAGTGATGAACAATCGCAGTCGAGCGATTATCAATAAAAGGTCATTAATATAAAGTATAAAGAAACAATTGTCCACCGGTATTTCAATATTGCCGAGGCCACGGTGCAATGTCATCGGAGTGTTCGATAGGATCCGCCGTTTCGGTAAATTTCCTGCGAACAGTGTCGTTAGATTCGTTCGTGTCAGCGATTGGCCCGGCTCGGCGTTTTCACGGAGCGGTTCGATATCTTTCCAACGTCGATCAGACACACGGGCTCGTTGTTTTCTTCATATCCCGTTCGCGAAATACGCCTGGGAGGTTGCTTTGTGCCAAAGGGTTTAAGAGAGCCGATAGACATGCTATATATACAATGAATTCGGCGCGGAAATCTAACCCGCGCGGAAATTTCCGCTTTGCTGTTTCCTGCTGTGCAGATTGAAGGGGAATTCGCCACCTCGTTCTCCTAGCTCTCGATGGTACCTCATTCTTCGCACCCTTTCCTCTCTGTCTCGCAGCACGAGACGCCACCAGAAGCATTCCTGGTGCTCCTCTGTCTTCGTTGGCCCGCGCGATCTTCTCGGGCTCCATCCCATGCCACCCTTGGGAGTCTTCAAAGCGGCGAGAATGCTTTAGCTGCTTCCAGACCTCTTCCGAGCACTCCTAGCTATCTCCACCCACCGTTCTCTCTCTCTCTCTCTCTCTCTCTCTCGCTCTCTCTTCCTCCGTCCCTGTATTTCTCTTTCGCTTTCTCCGGCAGGCTCCACCGGTGTTGGTCTGTTAAACGATTTTTCTCTTCCGGCCGTGACACACACCGCCACCACGTAATATATTCGATCGGGGGAAAGCAAGAGTGTCGGAATGGGATTTCAGCTCGCCTTGATCTTATTCGATATCACACGGCCGGGTCACCTAGCTTCGCCTTGGTCCTCGAGCCGTCAGTTGGCAGGACGCCAGCGAGTCCTGTGTATGCACACCGTTACTATCCCTACTGCCAGACCGTGCCACCGGGAAACGATGTTACCTGCGCACTCTGGGCCAATCGCATATCAAACGCGGTGAAAAGTCATTTTTATAAAATATTTCGACAATGAAAAGTTTGTATGGGCATAGTTTGTTGGGAATGTAGGCTATGAATTGGCATGATTTTTTTAACATTTACGTTGCTCAAAAAAATTATGGGAAGATTTTCGATAAAAATTAGCCAACTTTGACTGAGAACAACTCCGCGAAAAGTCATCGAAAAATGATGACTATTTTGTTAAATTAAAGCCTGAAACTTCTACTTTGAGACAATGTTTTTCGATGTGAAGCTTAATGCATACTCATCGCTGTATTCTTTTCAATACGAGGCTTTGTTTGTCATATTAAAAATTGTTGAGTTCCTTATCTCCATCTTTTTCAGTACATCTCACAAAGTTACCGAGTTCTACGAAAAGCATTTTAAAAATTTTAAATAGCAAATTTAAAAAAAGCATTTCAGTTATTGTCTAGTAAACTAGTCCGTCTATCATCTAAAAACAATTCAAGTCATTTAGTCCAGTTTTGTAAAAGTTATTGCGTTTTAAACGGTGTATGAACATTTTCGTGGGTCACTGTATGTTTGGAAGCAGTTCTTACTATTAACACTTTGCCGGCCGCTCATTTCTCGCATCGCCTTTACGCTGCCGCCGGCGAACTACTGAGACCGAGAGAAGCGAATCCTAAAGTTAAGTATGCGTTCTCTCGGCTGGAAAATTAATTTACGTCTAAATTGCATACCAGCTGTTAGCCAAAAAATCCTAAGCTGAAAAATATTAGTGCTAGGCACTTACAAGCATAGTGGAAACATCGACGCTGCGCTGAGACGATGTCACGCGTACGTGACGCCGGCCGATAACCATTGGCGAGCAAAAGTCACGTCAGCATGACAGCGGCCGGCAAAGTGTTAAGGAATAATTAACATATTTTAGTCTTTAAGTCCAACGTTACTATATGGTCACCTCACTGTGCAACAGTCTAAAGGATAAGGAGCTTCGTAGCTGAATTTGTACCACGTTTTCCGTGCCGTGCGGACTCCTGACCAGCCGATACTTTCATTCGGGGATAGAGACAGCCTGCCGGATTTTTATGGCGTCCTGCAAAACGGAATCTGTTTACCCTTGTTCCGGCAGCGCCGATGTGTCCCAATTTGGCTAGTGTGCGCGGAATCCCTTCGCAACGGGACGCGCAGCCGCCATGTCGACCTGCATTCGTTCTCGCCTGTAGGCCGAGCGCGTTTTAAGGCTTTCCCAGCTCCCATTACGCTTGTTTTGCGACGGAAAACAAATGCGAAACCAATGGGGTTCCGTTTGCCAGACGGAACGGCGAATGGGATTGACAAGATCGATGCAACCCGCGCACCCGCATCACCGTAAATACGAATTTATTCATGGAAAGTAACCGCGCGGCCGCGCTCTGTCGAGCCGAGAGCTGCATAATTCACCGTGAGGCACATTCTTTTGTGAACGGCCCGAAACTACCGACTGTTTTTCCTGGTTGTCTTTGATTTTTGAGGTAATCGAGTAAATGGCACCAGTAGCTCGTACCGTCGACAAATTGATGGTGCTGTGTTGTTCGGGCTGCGTGAATGCACTGATTTTTTTTAACGTCGCGATATATTTATTCGATTTTGTATGCAGTTTTTCGTGCGTATAACGTGGTATCTGTCATTCAAGGGTCTATAAAAAATACACAAAATGGGAACAACTTGTTCAACACGTTTACTTCCAACATTTTTCTTAACAAAAAAATAGAAGTCATAAAGCCTGAGATCAATTTTCGTGAAACGTGAAAATAGTGTCAAACTGATACCAGGGACGAATAGGAGTTAAAAATTGATTTACAGTTCTGGAACGTCATGTATAGATGAAAATTCATCTTTCAAGCACATAGGTATTATTATGTTTCAGCATTTTACAGTCTAATTTCTACTAACTTTTTTAATTCATTCCTCTTTTCTATTCTTTTTCTTGTATGTCTTTTTCTCCAACATCACTACTTTTATGCCGGAAGGAATCTCTCATGTATTATATAAAACAATTTCGTATGTTAGCCTTTAACTGGTGGCTTGCGTCAATTTGACGTTTTATCGCTCTGCAAAACAAGCTGTCAAAAATTTGGTCAGCACCAGAAGCTAATTGTTCTGCTATTTACTACATTATTCACATACATTAACCAAATTTAATTTAACCATTTTCATGTACGGGATCGTGAACGTCATATATCCGTGGCACTGATAATAAACGTGTTAATGATATGAAACAGGAAAAACAAGATTTGTTACAGCAATTGCTTGTGTGGTTCTGTTATAATTTAAAGATCCTAAGAAAATTTAACATATTTAATAAATTGTACTAGATATTAATTTTGATGTTAAAATATGTAAAAACTTCTGGACAAATTTAGTAAAACCGTTTGAGATAACTTGGGATGTATCTAAAAACTGGGAGAGGTGGTAACCATGTTTCTATTTCTGATATTCCGTGTTATTTGTCAAGTTTTACCATCAACCAGTTTTATGTTTAGAGAAGTGCATGCATGCAAGTACAATTGCCCTTTTTGTTTTAAATGGATAGCTACAATTCTCTGATCTTGTCTGATTTTTCTTGTTCTGTTTGATTTTTTACGCAAACTACGGAATTAAGTTCAAGCAATAAGTGTGCTGATTTTCTATAAAATGACACGGTTAACATGTGTATTTTATAAACTTTATTTCATTGTATCAATAGAATATTAATTGTCAATATATTATCGATTATTATCGACAGTTGGTAATGCAATAAAATATACTTATTATGTTAATATAATTATTCGATCTTTGCAATATTTAAATTTCAGTTATCGGGATAGAGTGGAAAAGTACAGGTGTCATATGCAATATCAGAGTATATTAACACGAATATTAGCTTAGCACTCCATAGCACGTTTGAAACAGTGCTTGATTTTGATTGCGTTTTGTTGGTTTACTAAAATTACCCGAAAATGAAGCAAAACCCTGTTGGAACTGTCTGTTTGATTATTGTGCGATGCACTAGTGCATGTTGATATTCTGCTAGATCGATTACTTTACGGTACTTTTATTATTACGTTACTTATTCATTTACGATTATTACATTATTTATTCATTTAGCTGAACAGAATAAAACTTTGAGCAGAGAACAATTTTATCTTCTCTTTTTTCATAGTATTTGTATAATTTGTTTCCCATCACGTATCGTCTAATTATCATTAATTTACGACGTTCCATTGAGTTGAACAAAGTTTTCAATGCGTAAATAAATTAGGCATTAGCATATTTTCCTCGAATGTACCAAAGCCCATAACTAAATATTACCAAAACCAAAATATTTCGCCCGAGTGGCCCATTCCAGAATGCACCCCCGCGTTCTGTTGCACTAATTCTGTCGCGCTTTCTGTCAATTAAAATTTTAACATTATTCGTTTCTGTAAATACTACGCGTTAATGTAGTGTTTGGAGTACGTGTATCCCCTTAACTGACTATAAGCGTGTAATTATGTATAAACGTGTAATTATGATGTTTCCGCATTTAATGATAAATAGGTGATCAATATCGGTTTTGTTATGCGAAATTGAAAAACGACTGGTTACGACTTACAGATTATGAGTATCTCCTAGCATCGATGCATTTAAAATTAGCAGCCTTTTCAAACTGAAATTCGATGCATCGAAAATCCGCAGTCTAACAATGAAGTAGAGTGACTAAAATCTTATGCGACATTATCGAATAAATATCTAATCAAAAAATATCTGGATAACAATTTATCCGAATAAGATCTTATTCGAATAAAAATTTATTTGTATATTGGTTATTCGAATAAAAGTTTATTTGTACAAAAATCAATTCAGAAAATAACCGATTTCAATCAAAATTATAGAATATAGTTTTTCCGCAGTTATTTTATTCACAATTAACTTTTTGTTAACTACTGCATCAGAAAGTTTGTTACATTTGGATAGATTTGTTGCATAACCAAATAGTCTCCTTCGGGTGCAAAGAAAGTGTTCTTAAAAAATTACGTGAAACATAGTCAATAATTATTGCATTACTAAACTATACTTACTTTAATTTATACTATAACAGAATTTTTTGAGTTACTATTCTTCGCCTGCAACTTATATGAAAAAGTTACTTTCTCTCAGAACAAGAAGCATCCGGTCTTTAAAATACTATGGCCGAGGACTGAATGTATACGACTTTATGGCACCGGCCGGACATACGGTTACCATGTGTGCCAGGTTCAATCAATAGAGCAACCGGCTGCAATAAAGATCCCGTAACAAAGGAGAGGATATCACGAAGAAGATTCGGACGGAGAGCATGCGAAACACGACCGACACTTTGTAATTCGAACCTTTATATTTGTTATCAGAGTGAAATCCGTTCATTAACACGTCGGTCGCTGAACCAGCATCCAGAAAAAAATCTTATTTTAAAGCGCTTCGATTCATCTTCGTGTATATTCCCAATTAACTTTTACGATTGCTTTCGTCTCGCTCGTTGTTGTTCTGTCTGCAGAACACTTACTAAAATCAAGTCGGAGTTTGTCATAGCGATTCGGCGAGCACACCGCGCTTCTTCTCCCCGGTATTGGATTCAATATTGTCCTTGGAAGTCGCACAGGATCTCGTCTGTTTGTGACGAATTCTTGTACAGCAAATACGCATCGAAACGGTGCTTACGCTACGCTACGCGACGAGATGCGACGCGACGTCGGGGACTCATCATCGTGTCGCAATCGTCGGAAGGATCGTGCTTGCACAAAGTGCCATTACATCGCGCCGCTTAATCATCGTTTCCACCTTGCAGCTTTGCGCCCGAATATACGCGAACAGCGCCGAAGAATTCGGAGTATCAACTCACCGGTGCCCCTCGCCGTCGCACGGTGTTTCGATTAATGCTAATTAGGTGGACAAAAACTCATAACTTAATTTTGTGAGAAGATAGATGCTCGTCATATAGTGTCACATTTCTTAAGGCAATTCTTACAAGTTTTTACTTAAGATTAATGTCAAGTCATATCATTGAAATAAGTTTTATATTTATTGTCTTATACCTAAAAGCGGAAAAGAATATGTAAAAGAGACTTGGAGGAGAGAATATATATATATATATATATATATATATATATATATATATTGAAAATTCGTCCGATGAAAACACCATTTCGTCTAGTGAAGAAATATTTATTCTACAAACGATGATTTATAATATAATAGATATATAATCTATTTTTAATTTAATTTCGTTGAATATAATTTTATTTTATTCTAGCTTATCCTATTATTTTGCGATCAATATTAATATTGAAAAGATTAGCATGGCCCCTGCACAAGGATAATATTAAGTAATTGGTAATAAGATAGTACATACATATGAAGTAATAAGTACAGTCAATTGTTACAATGAAGCTACAGTGTCAGACGGCACCCGATAAACACAAAAAGGGAGTATGTCCAGTTAGTAGCTTGAATCGCAACACTGTGGACTACTGCCATTCCGGCTGACAACCCCGTTTAATTTCCTGAGTTAATATGCGACTGACTGACTCGCATAAGCATCATCCTCCCCAATCCTGATTGCATTTGCGCTTCATCCTAATGCCTAGCTAGGATGTTTCTGCTCTCGACAGGAAAATTCAATCACTTGTTTTCAAAATTGCTCGTTAGCTTAATCCACGCCATTGCTGAATAAACAGAAAGGCTGGCCGATGTATAATTACAGCTCTCGAACCGGTCGCATTATACCTGGCTCTTTGCTGATTTCCATCGGTGTTAGTTAGTTGATCGATAATAAAAAAGAGCAAGGATTGTCTGCTTTTTACAGAGAAAAATTGGAGCACGATGGAACGTAGTCGGGTTCCGGGCGAAGCACGCGCGCCGACTATTATTCGTCAATATTTGATCATTTACGGCTGACGCGTCTGATGCTCCGTCGATTAAAGAACTGTAAATATTTTGGCCGAAAGCGTGATCTGCGAATTTGTACAATTATAGCGTGCTTGGTTATCTAAATTGAATAAAGAGAAATCGCGGATTCGGTTTTCTGGATGCGCGCGATCGCAATGAAATCGGAATTGGCTTAATAGGCACTGATCCAACAGTTCGCCTTTTGAAACAGCGAGAAATTATTTTCAATTGTTACTCCTTATTAAATTTAATTATTTTCAGCCGTCATTTGTTATTTTCTGTTAATACTTGAGACTAATTTTAGATTTATTTTCAATTATTATTTGTTATTAAATTCAGTTATTTTCAATTACTACCTGTTACTATGTTTCATCGTTTTCTGTCGCGTATTTGTTCAATTTCCCATTTCACGTTCCCGCATGATATATCATAACAGAATTGAGCATTAACATTTATTATTTTTATTAACATTTTGAATATATTCTACGAATAGAATTTTATTACATAATTATTTCTAATGAAGGTGAACTTCTCGAATGATCCGCGAAATTTATTAATTTGATCTAAAAATTGTATATCGTATATTTGTCATAAAATAATAAAGTTATTATATGATTAGAAAAGTAAAAATAACGCAATTCTGTTAACAGGTAAAATAAAATGGAGTACAAAATATTTTTTTGGAACACGATTAAATTTTTAAGAAATATCATTGAGCTAATCATCAACTGTCTCTATGAGAAAAGTTCGATCATTTTTATTTAAATAATAATTTCCAGAGAACATGTTACATTATATTAATCTAAATAATTTGACGGATTATAAACTAGATTATTGCAGCTTTTGAACAATTGTTTAAGAAGATGTCGACTGCTGATCTTCAATTTTCAAAGAACTATTATAAAACTGCTGGTAGATAAAATGTTAACTAGCTACCACGAGCTAGTGACTGCAACTGGACAAAATATTATTAAGTTGGCAGAACCATCAACCAAGAATATTGAAGTAAATGCCTCGCAAGATGTTTGCAGATAGACACCAGCGGAACCATCTTGTGCAATTAACATTATTTATGTTTTTGTCGGTGTTTACTAAACAAAAAGAAGCGTACGTAATAGCTCTGGATTTTCATAACAATAACAACTTATTTGTCTGCATTTCAATCATCATTTCGTTACTATTTGTATATGATAGTTTTGTAACTTTCAGGTTACAATGGACTATTATAATAGATTTCGGTATATTTAGGATAATGATTGTGCTTTCTTCTATATTCAGAGTTATACTACTATATTTATTTACAAATCATGTTCCCCGGGTTTACAATGTCACCCGGGGGTTTTATGGAATTTCACGTTTAACACGTTCGCGACGGGCTCTGAATTTAGTGTCCGCTCGGTGAGGTGGTGTTGTTTTTGGTACTTTCTGCCGTCTGGCGTCACTTATTTGAAATTAATAATTATATGTCACTTTTTATAACATTGCCTACACACGTTGTTCCTATCATAACTACATCCGATTATTGTTGTTCATCCATGCAGTATAGCAAAATAAATATTGTGCTTTAATAATTTATATAATATTTTTGTTGCGAGGTTACGTCTTCTGTATGTACCACCGGTGGCTCATCCCGTCCCACAGGACAGACAAGAATGTACCACCGGTGGTGGTGTATAGGTTTATACTCGTTGATTTTCCGTTGCATAATTTTTTTCTATTTAAAAAAAATTCGGCTCGTAGAGGGTTAATGCTTTGTAATCTATATAAATGTATGAAGTTCCACAGTTGATTTTCTTGTACTCGGGCCACCCCTGAGAAATTGCAATTTCGACGGGAAGTGAATTTTGGGGCTCAAGTAAGACTCTGCTTGATAAATGACGGTGGCGAAACAGAAGATACAGTAGGACCTCGATAAATCGGCTTAAATCGGCAGGCAGACAGCCTGGATAAATCGAACCCCATCAGATAATCGAAGATCCGAGGGGAAAAACCAAAAATGCATTTCGCCTGCGAAATAAATTTTCTATTTGAAAAAAGGAAAAAAGATTTTCTGCACATAGTCGTCGCCAAACTTATCTCTCTTCTGAAGTGTTTATTTGTGATTGTCAAAGGCAACAATGGTGCCAGCCACAGAAAGCGGCAGGCTAACGAAGGCGAGAATTTATAGAAACAGGGGCGAATCGTGAAGCACGATCGTTTGTTGTTTGTAAACACGAGACTCCGTATAATCGAGACCCCGATTTATCGAGACTAGGGATAATCTCGATCCGGTTAATCGAGATTCTAATGTAAATTCTGACGGAACGTGGACCAAAGTTGAACCCCGCAGTAGACTATAGTATGATAGAATGTCGCAGTGTAAAGGTTAAACTAGGGTCAGGTCCTGGTCACATTAAGAGACGCGGAGAATTCAATTGAACTCCTTGCGATATTACTCCCTCATCTAACAATTTACTGTGCCGAGTATTTCACCTAATTTCAGAACCTTCGATATATCTATTATATTTTGACAAAAAAGTAACTACGTGTAGTTAAGATTATTCGTAATTTTACTTATCAATTCTTTTTAAAGTACTTTTTAAGGTACTTCTTCTGGTTACGTTACTTTTTTATAGACGTTAATGAAACACGTGAAAATTTAAATTAATTGTTAGAAATTAGAAAATCAAATAATAGTATCTATGTATAGTCTGGGTCCAAATGGACTCGGACCTCACCATCCGAGTGTTAATAATCGAGTCATAGAAAGTTCTATAGAAATATGTAACAGCATTTCAAATTCGCACTTTTCTTTATCTTATGATCAACAAGGTTTGCTTTAAATGGCATTAGTCGGATAATAATCAAGATGATTTAATAATCTGATATAATTATGGTAGAAAAAATCTGAAATGAACCCAAAATATTACGTCATTTTATAAATCAGCTTCGGTAATAGATGAATTCATAATAATGTTCTGATAATCAAAATAAATGATACATAATCGATTAACACGAGAACTATCGAACCTGTCAAAATAACTAATTTCTAATTTCTTTCTTTTATAATCCCTGATATAAAAATAATTTCACGACAATTTTTTAAACATGCTCCTTTACTCGATATGTTTGATAGTTCTAACGCTAATAGAAAAACTGAAAATTCATACAAATTAATGCTGAAACGTTAGTAATTAACCATTTTAAATGTACTGTTCTTACTGTACCTAGGTTATTTAATAATCACGAATTATCCTATAATATATTTTCAAATGCGATGGCGTTTAACCTAAATAAAAAGGTGTGTTTTAAAATATTTGTCAGCACTACGATCGCCCAGTAACCGCAAGAATATAATTAAGAATATAGGTATAATCAATCCACTGCTGCCCCACGAATAAGATCACGCTTTGTTGCTGCGTTCGTAGTCCTGGTTGGCTTACAGCCAACCTTAACTGGGGTAAAAGCTGGGTTTTACGTCAGCCATGGCCTTAGAATTCTTCTTTTTACGATATCTGCACGTCTCTCCGTTCGCCCCCGCAATGAGGGTGTTTTACTTTCCGTACTCTACAACGATTTGCGAAGATGAAGTATCGAGGGAACCGGAGAGGAAAGACGAAATATACTTTTACGTTTCTCATTACTCTCCGCATATCTATTATTCGTCTTAGACACCGTGGTTCGAGATGTTAGTAATTGTCGTGCGTTCGAGTTTCCAAGTACAGCATCCAGGGAATATCAAATGTAATTTCCATGCTGAGTAATGTTATAGTGATCATTAGAGTGCGAATTTTAATGGGAGATAAAATTTGTCTACATCAATTGCAAGAAATAGAATCTAAATCAAATGTTTTTTGAATAATTTTTTAAATAATCTTATTAGTTTGATAATAATGCATCGACATTTTTTAATTCTTTCAAATCTCTTTACTATTTTTAATTGAAATTTATCATTTTTATGCAGAATGAAAATTGTACTAACTTGATTGTAAGAAACGTATAAAACAGATGAAATTATCTTTTCTTTTTTAATGATTTTAATAAGTTGTTCATAATATAAAAATATTTTGAAATTCTTTGAGTGTCTCTGATTTTTGTCAATACTGCATCAAATTCGTAGTAGAGTGATTATTAGAAGCTCTGGATTTTATGCATTTGTAGCAAAAATTAGTAGACCAAAAGAAAAACATTTAAAGAATTTAAAGACGCTATAGCATAAATCTTAACTTGTTAAAATGGGTAAGAGAAATAAATGTCTACGCAAGTACTTAGTTGTACTATAGATGTGATCCTTTCTGAACATTATTAAGTATCAACAGATTGCGGATTTTTATGCGAAATAAAAATGTTCTAAGTCGATTATGAGAAGTAAAAGTAATATAAAAATGTGTTGCTTGACACAGTAAAATATTTCCAAATTCATTTCATATCTTCAGAATTTTATATTTGATTTAACCAAACAAACGGAAAATATTTTTTAAACTATTTGTAATCTAAATCTTTGACCCCTTGTCGTATGATTTTTTCATAGCTATAGTGATTCCAATTTTGATGTTCTAAATAATTGCCTGAAGAAAAAGAAAGTTTAAAGGAAGTTTAAATAATATATTTAAATAATAAATTAAATATTAACAAAAGCATATTTACCAAATTCTAATAATAGACATTTTAAACCGAGTTTCTAGACAATTACGAATTTATTTCCTGACATCGCGACGATAGAGATCCTAAAATGTCTAGAGCCAAATCGAAGAGCATAGATCTTCCGCACCGCGGAACAAAATAAATAATTCGCAATCAATTCGTGCATCGGTTTACATGCTACCTCGTTAATATTTCCCCATGAATGATCATGAATAAACATACGAGAGCATGATCGATCGTTCGTGAAACAAAGATGATGATGGAAGGTATCGTGGTTTTGATTCCTAACTAATTCAGTGTACAACGGATATTTATTTTTTGCGATAACAATTTAAGAGTGAATATTCCGCGTTAAAATACAAGAAGATGTTTTTTTGTCTGCGTTGCAGTAATAATGAGTATCAAATACGAACATGTACGGGTGTAATAACAAACGTATCGTCTGCTTCAAAATTTGAGTTTTACTTGGTATACTGAAGTTATGTGTAAACATTGTATTTCTATCTTCTTCCTCAGTTTAATTTAACATGCTTTTATTATGTTACGCACTAGGTAAGAATAGAATACAATAGATCGTTTATGTAGAATTGGATTAACACATGTTTTTGTCTTTTTCTGAAAATCATTATTTCAGTGAAGTGTAAAAATGAATTTATGTCAAAACTGATCGTGTGAAATACAATACGATGAAAACGTTACGTGAATTTGGGAACATTGTTATTTCTGTCTTATTTAAACGATTCAAGTACATTTTTATTCAATTTCTATTTTCATAATTGACGTAGATAATTTTTATTTTGCATAAAGATAATAACGTTTAGAATTAATAACTACATAGACATTTATTTCTCTTTTTGATCATTTTAACGAGTTAAAATTAACGCATTCTTAAATCTTTTAAATGTTTTGCTTTTGATCTACTAATTTTTGCAACAAATGCATAAAATCAGAAGTCTACTAGTCATTATTCGAATCATATGTGGTTTTTCGATCGCACGTAGGGACCGCACGCAGTTGTAAGAGAGGAAAATATGCTAATATACATATACCGCAGCAATTTTCGAATCGAAATTCACGAGTGTTTCGTAGTCTGTTCGGTGGCTCTGATCGAAATACAGTGTGGCAAACGCATTGTTGGGAAGAACAGGACGACCTGAATGCCAGATAAATTGAACTCGAGACCCGCCGAATTCCTGAAGCGGCTCGAGCCTTTTGAACTCGTTATCGTATCGCGGCGAATCTCAGTATCTACCATCTGTTTGCAATTACACGGAGCCTTTGCCAATGCGGACTGCAAAATTTCTTTTAGCCGGTGCATTCGCCGCGCAGATGCAATATTTCCACCTGTATCGTCGGGCTCCCCGGGGCGTGAAAAAATCTGCATACGGATTTAATACGATTTGCTCGTGGGCCTTCGACACCGGACTCCTCCGAATACGGGGATTCGTTCGATCAAGAATACATCTCATTTTGAGTTACGAATTTCGATGGACTTTTTTTCCAGAGGATTCCCTTTTTCATTTTTAATACGACCTCGTTCCGACGACGTTTAATGTTATTTCGCTCGAGCAAATTAAAATGCAACCAACGTTTCATTTATATTACTCGTTTTTCAGGTCGCAGGCTTCCTCGCGGTGTAACTTAGGCACTCGTTGAAATATCCGGTCGTGATAAATTGCCATGCGTGTTCCAGAAATGTTCTGCGCGAAATTCAATTGCCCCTGCATTCTCGATGTACCACAGAATATTTTCTGCAAAATTGGTTTCTTCGTGAGAAACAATAGATCATTTTTAGCTGCGTTTGTATTTTTCCGAGATCAATGGTGAACAATTTAATATTCATAGAAACGCGACATGTATAACTACGATATAACTTATTTATAATTTGCTAGAATTTAGGCGAAGTATATATGTTATGGGCATAGTAATTACTAGATTGCAGATCTTTATGCAAAATGTAAATTGTATTGAGATTGTCTTCATTACACATAGATTTATTACTTCTTTTATATTAATTTTGACAAGTCGCAAGGAACGTAATAGTATCTTTAAATTCTTTTTAAAGTTTTTATTATCGTATTTTTCGACATATCCATTTTTATTATAAACTCATAAAGATCCTCTTTCGTTGATTGTGCGATATCATTACACATTCTATTTAAGATCAACCTTTAGATTTCAAATCAAATAATTCAATGCTGCAGTGTTTTGACGTTCATCTAATTATGTTATTTTCTATTGCAGGTGAGTTCGAGAGCTTAAAATTTATTGAAATTTGGTACAGTAATTAAGAAATGAAGCCGTTTTGTCTGCCCCGAAGTGGCCGAAGTTGGGTGAGCCATCAATGATTTAATTACTGACTTTACCTTCTTACAACTGTTTGAGCTAGAAATGGGCAATCGCTTATCTGTGGCACTTGTGGTTAAGAATGTATTCACGCCAGTACCGATTTTCGTAATAAATATAACAAATACAATCATTAACTGAAGAAATTCGATTTCTTCAAAGATGTATTTCATACTCTTTGTTAAATTAAACATTTAATGTGCCAAAAAATACGTTTACAATGAACATAATTTAGTCTATTTATAAATAAATTATTCAGTAGTAAACTGTTCAATTTGTTGAATACACTGTTCGAGGTGATGCCACAAAGAAACCTGATTCTGAAGACACTTCATTCGTTCTTAATACTAACTACAACGTATAAAAACTGAATGATTTTTGGTAGTTTTATAGTTATGAGAGGCAGTGTACGTATAACAATCATAATATATGTTATAGAATAAACTAAATAGCGTTGAAAACTGAATCCAAACATATTCGATATCCGCCCCGAAAATATTAAATACAATTTAATTAATTATTGCCGGACTCAATTTATGATATTTGTAAATGTGCGGAATATTAGATTTCATTTGCATTAACAAACATTCATGACACTTATACTGTGCCCTGTATGCAACGAAATAAATTCTCTCATTGTTTGATTATCCTAAAATGATTTATGAAACTGAGAGTTCCCATACACATTTTCTGATTAGCAATTTCTATAAACAATGTACGTATGAACAATGAATAGAGAGAAATGTGTATAGAGTTTATTCGTTGTTCGCGGTAGGAATCGCATATTCGAAGGATATTCATAATGGAATCGAACATATCTTGCCGGAATGGCCACTTATCTTCCCGATCGTTTTTAGCTTGAAGCGGCCTCCCTCGCCGATTTCCTGCGCGACTCGTATCTCAAAACGAGGGAAAGATCTCTATTGGCCGTATAAGATGCAGGCTAGAACGGAAATAGAATTTCTATCGCAGAAGTAGATATAGAACTGCTCCCGTATAACGTACTACACAGATCCGCCTTCTATGATTCCCTTTGACGGCAAATTTTGAATCCTCAAAAGACGGAAATATTAAAGAATCTCATCGTTGCATCTTGGTATATCGAGCAGATATTTTAACCTGGAACTTCGAAAAGAAGCGGTTTTAATTTGTTGCATTACCTTTTTTAAAGTATCCGCCATCGAAAACATATCCGCGATATGATTTATTTCGAGTTCAAATAATGAAGTCATAAATGTAAGGATACATAGTTCCGTGATAGGAAAAATTTTGAACGTGTTTTTCTTGGAACCTTATTTTCTGATACAGCTAACGCTATATCTCAAGATTCATTCGCTCGATCGACTTGAAATTTTCAAAGAATCTTCGGCAGATTTAACGTTATCGCGTGAGTCAAGATCTTTGATAAATCTTGTGTTTTTCGAATTCTCTACTATGCCCAAAGCGAAAATTATTATTATTTTTATTGTTGTTGTTGTTGCTGTTAATCCATTTATTTATTTATTTAGTTATTTAGTGTAAGAAAAATGAAGAAAATACAATAAGTTCCTAGTTGTCAATTAAACAATAACACGAGAGAAGATAGAAACGGATGATCCAATATTACAGATAAATTAAATTTGTCGTACCACATTTATTTAAGTTTAATGTCGAAATTGTTCTTCTAACGATGAATCAGGTTCTCATTAAATTGAATATGTCTAATTAAATAGTAAATATAGGCCAAAACAGTTTTTCGGTTTCTTTGCAACAACGATTTCAAGCAAGCTTAAATAATGTTAGGTTGTACGCCTTTTAAATGATTTCCTGCGACAGTATTGGTCAAGAAAAATTTGTAGAATGCACGAAGTTACTGATCAAGAGTTCCGTGTCACTTGTGTTTCACAAGATCAATATTTGTGAATGCAATTGCTGAAACGACGGATTGAGAAGTTTTACTAATTAACGTATTCGTTCGCAATTACCCAAAGTAGTGTGTTTATCAAGTAAATATCGAGTTGCTTTGACTCATAAACTGAATCCGAACTTTCGCTGCTAACAACTTACCGTCAGGTATGCACAACATACCTTTGCATTCCCCGAAATTTGCATAGGGTCACACGTATCTCGATCTGTATATCTTTTCTACGAATAAATAATGCTCCTGTTATTCTTTATTAAATTTAATTTGTTCTAAAAGTTTCGTAATATTATATTTTAAAAAATACTTAATGGATATTTTGTACTTTGTATACTGCTTAATTCGTATTTCGGAAAAAAATGATAGTATTTATTATCGGAGATGATGTTAATATAGTTTTGCAACGAAATAACAGAACTCCAGCGTATTTCATGCTGCCATAAATTTCACTGTGCAGATATCGTTATAGTTGAAAATACTTTCAAGTTAAGTTCCCACATAACACGACACAAATAGATATTAATGAAGTCCGTATAAAATAGTCACTTAAAATATTTATAATTTTTGTATCAAACAAATTGTTCATTGTACTGTACATATTTGCAATATTATTATGCGTTTTCATATTATCATAACTCTTCTTTGATTCCTAATAGCATATAGTAAGCTATGTGACGTTTAAATCAAATGTGCGATAAATCTAATTAATGTCGCGATAAGATAATTTTACAATAAGTTCTTATCAGCACTTAATCACTCAGTCATGGCTAACCTGAGTGACCAATACGATTGCTATTCGATGCATTGCTTAACTAATCTCGTTATTGACTACATCCGTTCTATTTGCTAAAATAGTTTTCTATCTTATTGTATTATAATACGTATATTCTCAGTAATTGGTTTCCACATCGTGTTCTTATATTAGTATATCGTGCAGTGGTAGTCTCGAGTAATGCTACACGAGGATAACTGATTTTTTATTTAGAGATACTAGAATCCTATTTTATATACACTGGATTTGATTTTATTATATTATGTTTCTTTTGTTTTATTTTGTGCAATTTTAATCCCCCTTGACATTATTTTCTATTATTTTTCTTTATTGTATTAATTACAAAATAGCATTAGTAAGATTTTGATGTAAAAATATTATTTTACGAATGGTTTACGTAACTCCTTCAACTACCATAGATTGTGTAAATAATTTCATCAGCTATTATTTTCTAAGTTGTCTAAATAATCTGTCCGGCCATTATTTTCTAAATTGTCTAAATACTTTTTCCTGTGATTGTTTTCTAAATTGTCTAAAGTGTGTCTGAAGCTGTTAATTTAAAATAGTTCAAAGAATTCCTGCAGCAATTTATAAATTGTCTAAACAATTCCCGCAGCGATCTATAAATTGTCTAAACAATTCCTGCAGCGATTTATAAATTGTCTAAACAATTCCTGCAGCGATTTATAAATTGTGTAAACAATACCCGCAGCTTCTACTTTACAAACCATCCAAATAATTTTTCCAGCGGCCATATTTACGATCTCGATCGGACATTTTCCGGCAAGGATGAGATTTACCTTGCGCGAAGAGACCGCGTTCTCCAGAAATCCGTTCGGAAAGTATTTGCGACACGTCGCGATAAATCTTGCATATGAATAAAATTGCCTGACAGATCCGCTGCTCGGTTTCGAAAGTTCACGGGAAAGGTCGTGAACCTTTCACACCTCGGTCTTAATGTGACCAAAGAACAAGACCCATTACCGCCAACCGTGACGTCGTTGAACGTCTGGAAGCCGTAATGGAACGAAACCGGGTGTTAACGATGAGTGAAAGAACAAAGAAGGAATGAAGCGAAAGTTAAGGGGGACGAAGAACAACAGCTAGACCGCTGATGACGGAGGAAACGAACGGAAGAACACGGCTGAAGAAAGGGAAAAGTAACTGGGAAATGCACGGTTATCGAGAAGGAGCATTTAGGGGGGACACCACCTGACACGTTAAGAAATACGTAAAGTTTGGGAGTTTTTTGTTGGTAATTACCGAACCGTAGATTTAATGCATTTATGGCGAAAATTAATAGACCGATAACAACACAGTGAAAACGTATAAAGAATTTCAAACTACGACTGCATTATTTTCGAATTATTAGAATTATTAAAGAACGAAATCAACGTCTACGAAGCTACCGTATTTTGTAATTAGTTCAGACAATATTTATCTTGCATTAAAAGCCGCAGTCTAGTAATTACTAAATAAACGATTTAGAATATAAATGTAAGTTTCAGCTTGGTTTTTCAATTTTTTAAAAGTAGATATCGTAAAGTTATTCGTTGTTCCCGGAACACCTTCTCGTAGAACATTGATTGCTGGCCGTTGAAGTTGACAAACACTGAAATGTCCGAAATCAGAAAATGTTGTTAATTTATAAATTGAAAATTATTATCTAAAATGTAGCGTCCGGATTTGCGAAAATGTTCGTAATAGTTACAGTTTGAACCAAAAACAGCTGTTCTTATTTCAAAAAATCAATATTAACTGATTATAAAAAATTAATTAATTAATTAATATATTGAAATAATCGCACACTAGATTGCAGAACATCTCCAAGAAATTTGGAGTAAATCGGTTTTATAGTTCCGGAGATTTCGCGACAGCCAGGTTGAAAAATGTAGTTTCGAAAAAAGCATAAAAGAAGCTTTAAGATAACTGTTCTCTCTGATAAAGTAAGATTGTTTAAACCTTATTTTCAGTCATCAAATATTGCTTTGAAATAACATTTAGATACTCGAAACTTTAAGAAAATAAGAAGAGATCGAGTTTTTTGAATCGTTAAGGTGGTGTCCGAACATGAGGGAAACGGCGCGGATCGATTCCCGATTGTTACAGCTTAACCAAGGGCCGCCATAATCCAGGAAATCCCTAATTACTTATAAACCATGAAAGTATGTCCTAATTAAGGGAGCCCGAGGAGCCGCCACGACGGAGAAACGTTTCGGATTAATCTTTATTCGGCGACCTCTCGGCGTGGTATTATAAACTAATACTATCGAGCAGGCTGATGAAGGATCGATACAAAGGGATTCGATCTCCGGGTAAAAAATAATTGACGAAGTCCCTGGAGAGACTGGCTCGCGCGACGCTCGAAATGATCAATCTGTTTCTGCAGCTCGCGAATTTTCGAACTTCTTATTGTAAGTTAAATTGAATCGCGATTCGCGGGAACATCGGCCTCGACGAAGCGAAAAAAACTTTCGAATGGCAAAAAAATAAAAGAGAAAGTCAAATCGAGTCGAGATGCTGCAATTGTGGCCGCGGCAAACCTCCACTTCTAATTAAAACTTTGATGTCTGCTGAGCACGGGCTCGTCATATTGGCAGACAAAGAAAACAAAAATCCCAGAACTGTAGAACGAAGAAAGGAGATGCGAGAGTCGGGATTACGAGCTTGCGATTTCTGCGTGTTTTTGTGCAGCTGTAATTCCTTTCTTGCCGATTCGGGAAAAATACGTAAACAATTACTTGGTTTATGAATTCAAATTGATCGACCTTGTTGATATTGTAACTTATTTTGTTAACAAATGTTGTTTTGACTTCTCCACAAAAATTCCAACATAATAATAATAATGATAATAATGAAAATAGCAAGAATAAGATATTAATGAAAGTATTAATAATAAAATAATAATAAAATGAAATCAATGGTTACAATGATCAAATTCGCTCATGAAGAAGTGTTAAGAACACAAAACCGACTCAAGAGGTTACATGAGTGTACAGAAATTGTGACACGTATTGATTGTTTACTTATCGTTTGCTTAAAATTAATAATTTCATTTTAATTTAATTTAATGTAATTTAATTAATTTGGTAACACTAGGGTTGTTGATAATTATTCTTCGATAAAGCGATGCCATATTTCTATTATTCATATTATTGTAATAATTATGACCCATCTTTGACATAGGAGAACCGAACCAATTTAATTAACATGGGATGATTTATTTTTTGTATATAATTTTAGTGATGTTTTGCGTTATATCGAAGATAATTAAGAGAGAACCACGGCAAACATAATAATTTCAATTCATCGCATTCCCTCCACGTGGTTATGTTGCATTTAATGAAATATTTAAGAGACAATTTAGAATTGAATTTCAACATTCAGTTGACTATGTGCAGAGTGCGATATTTATTTCGGTGATTTAATTTTTAATCAAACCTTAGGATAAAGTGGTTCCCGCATAATGTAGCTCTTAGAAAACTTTAATAAAGACAATACCCGCAGCTCGGTCAGGCACTCATGATTGTCTCGGAAATTTATTATACATGCACTGTAATTAATTTAACGAAAACTAACTAAAGATGAGAACTAAAGTGAATAATAACTAACAAGCCAGATATTCCGGCTTCCGTTTGCAGAGTATATAGGGCAAATTCGTTTAAGTCGTGCCATTTCATACGGTATTCCCATCCGCATAGGCGAATGATATTTTCCTCGGATTTCGAGGAAATGAACGACGAGTTGCGTGAATGCCTTGAATCGTGTTTCATTCGACAAGCGTAAACTTTTTAATGTCATAAGAGAGTCACAATTCTCATTCTAAATAGCACTTCACGGTTCCGCTTTCATATAATTTGTTAGTTAATTATAATAATAATTATAACCAAATATCGGAAAATCGATCCTCACGGAAAATGATGCTTATGTCAGTGACGTCTGATTTTTCATTTTAAATATTACATTTTTGATAGCATACCGAAATTGAACAATCTCGAAAAACACTATTTTTGAAAAAATCATATAAAGTTAAGAATTGTGGACAATTTGTTTGCCAGAAGGTACCGATGCGCGTTGTCTTGAAATTGTCATGCGCACGTTTTACGCGTTCATTACCACAACATTGCGACCGTGTTCGCCGTAAGTAATTTCGGGGCACATCTCCATTCCCGGAACTTTATCGCCCGCAAATAAAAGCTCGATTCTTTAATACGTCCCGCGGAAAGTTTCTTTCTTTAGCCCGCCGTCGTCGCGACGTCCAAGAAAAGACACCATTCAAACAGCCATTCCTCTCGCAGAATTTCGTTAACAGAAACATTTCGACGTTGCTTTTGTTGCCGCGACAACAGCTAAAAGGTTACAGCAATCTTCTTCCGGGTCGCGACACTGCTTACGGTTATTAAAAATAATCCTGCGAATTAATAGCTGCGGTTCTGTTCGAGTGGCCACGGGAAACTCTGTTATGCGATGTTAAATCGCCCAGTTGCCATCGGATCGGTGTAAACTCGGTTTGAAATTATAATTACGCTCTGGAGTTGTAATTACGGATTTCGGGTCGTTTTATTTAACGTATTTCGAAGATTCCGGAAAACGTACCGTTGAATTCGGGACTTCTTGAATTAAGCAAGTTGTTTTGTACGAAAATGGTTCTGTCGGTTGGAAAGACACGGTTGGCGATGGTTTCGAATAGCCATTTTATATTATTTAATACTTATTTAAATATTAATGAACTAATAATTGTTTCGCTATTTAATTTTGACAATTAACCCTTTGACGCGCCATTTTCTGGACAGTTACGATGAATTCAGGTTTTTTGTCTGTAATTATTTTTTGAGAAAAGGCGAAACATACACTCTCAAACGGAATAACATTCTTTAGATGTCAGATCGACTGAATCCAGAGAATGAATACGCCAATATGTTTAGATTGCAATTGGTTGGTATGATAAAAAAAGTTGAAGAATGATGTTTTGTTAATTATTTTATCTGAACATATAACGAAGATGTAGAGTAGATACGTGAAGAAAAACATATCTATACACGATTCATGGAAATAATTGTCCACAAATTTAAATCGAATAACTTTTTCAATCATGCTAAATCGAATAGAATCGTATAAAAAGGAAATTGAGATATTTTTTTTTAAAACCATGTAAAAACGAAATGAAGTGTCCAGTAAAAATTGCTGTTTGAGGCGTTTATAAGGTTTCGTTTGCTTGAATTTCGTTACCACAACAAATCCAATTATTTCGCGAACGATGGGTGAAAAACGAAGATTGAAAAAATCAATCAATTGAAGAATTGATTTTTGTAGGCCACGAATCCAAGGAACTTTTTCAATAAATGGAAATTCATCCATCATGGTGTTCAATGAGTCACTTATACGTCGGCTTCGCGACATCGTTACGAAATGTCGCGAGAAATTTCCGATATCGCGTTATTACTGTTTCTCAAACGCTTCCAGGCTTGTTCCAAAACTCGATGGTAAACTGCAAACGTGACTGCACAGAGGTCCCTGTTAGCATACATGACCGTACGTATGCTCTCGGTTATTTACTTTCACATGGGAATACGTGAAATTGTTAAACGCGATCATCCAAACACGTCCGGAACTCGTGACCGATATGCGTGACACGCACTGCGTAGGCGTAAATTGTTGCCTAACTGGGGCACCGCGTTCTCCATTCGGGAATTAATAAATTTTCTAAGCAATTGATGATGCTTTGATTCCTCGGTAATTATAAAACGCGTACAGGAGAAAGACTAAAATTAATAAGAGAACTATCTTGTCGTTATTGGAATGCTGATTTTATACACTTTTTGCAAAAATGCATAAATAAAACACACAGAGCACTGAAAACATCTGAAAAACGTAAGAGTACAATACTCTCAGTTTAGATGAATTGTTAAGAGGAGAAATATATTAACATTTCACTTTCGTTTCTCAAAATTAATACTCAAAATTGGCACTTTACGTAAAGATTGGCGATTTAACCACTGTATTAGAATCATTGATATGTGTATACTGTAGATCTAGATATGTATACTTTTATTCGTGATATATGCAAACGCAATAATTATATCGTGGTTTCCATGAGTTTATTATAAAAGTGAACGAGTAAAATACAAAATTGTGGAGAGGTCACAAGAATTTTATAAATGCCTTCATTATGTATATATGCCTCCACTAATTCTTCGACTATTTGACAATCATAATTGTAAGCAATTTTAATTGTTTAGCAGTTTTAAATATCTAAGTTAAAAGAATTATGAAATTTTATCACGTTTTCAATGCATCATCGATCTTCTGTCAACATTAATTTCATAAATCTGTCAACTTCTCTCTTTGATTGACATCATAAATGTTGAATTTTATTGTTTCAATGGACACGTAGTGCACTTTAAAACATGACAGTTATTATCAGATGTGTTACAAAATTGGCCAAATCTCGTATCACGCTGCAATGACCAGACGTGTTTATAAATTTACATATTGTAAGAGATCTTATTAGCAGTCAACTTTTCATTAATTTTAATCAGAATTGAGCATTATTCGGATTGTTTCGAATAAATATAATTTCCGTTTTCGTAAAAAGAGAAGCCAATATTATAACTATTTTTTGCTACTCAGCAGTTGGTCACCCCACAGTAGAGGTGGAAACTATCAATACTTTTCTGTGTGTGCGTATTTTGTTATGTGTATAGTATAGTGCTATAGTACTAAGCACTATACTATAAGCACAATAATAAAACACAATAGTAAAACACGATAATAAAACGCAACATACTAAAGATATCTACAATAGTATTTTACAAACTATAACAACAACCACTGGTTTTGTTTTAAAAAATAAGGGCGTCGACAATTTCTGGTTTCAGCCTGCCGGATATTATTAATACTATTTTACCAAATATTTTTTCCGAGTCTATCGAAGATCTCAGTATCTAGAAATATGTTTTGCATAACTCTGGTAAAACTTATATATAAGTTTACTTATATTACTTTTGAATATGTTGGCTACTCTGATCGAAATTAACGATAGTAAAGAAAAACTACTAGAAGTATATTTAATTCTGTTAGTTCTGCATATACCCGACGAAACATATACTTCCATACGCTGTACCTTTCACCATCGAATTCTTTAACATTTTGTTTTATGTCCGCATTTTCCATTATTCTTAATTGTATATTTAACATATAAAGTATATGACCGAATTACTGTATTGCCCCAATTGTCATGTTCCCGGATTAAAAACGTATAGAAAAAGGAAAGTGTTATGTATAAATTGATCATCTATTTTTGTTTATTATATTTACCTATTAACACGTTAGATTCATAGAGGGCTATTACATTTTTCATGTTAAAATATAGTAACCATTTTTCAATCGATGTTACAGCACTTCTAAAGATTTTAAGTAATTTGATATTCCCGTAAAATTATCGGTCTGATATCGATATTTTAGAGTAAGTGTTGGTAATGATCGAACCTGTTTGATACCTACGTCTTTCGCATAATTCAATATTGGGTCAAAATTTGTCAATTGGTATCGATAAGTATCCATGCGTTATTAATTTCAACACTAGCCAAAATTGAACAAACCTTGACATGACCTTGACATAACCGATAGTTCTTGCTAACGAAAACGGCAGTACTATCAATAGTTTTGCAGCGCTCTATACTACAGTAATCGGCCCCACTATCCTATTCGTCGTAATAATCTCGGTAGGTACAGCACTGTTTTAAGATACCCGCGACAGTCGATGAACTATCGATATTCTGATCTGGTCGAATGCACGGGGAATTTCTTCGGAAGCGTAAGCCGATTGCCGGTGAATCGTCAAGGACCCACATCGTCTGCCAATCAGCTTACGCGGGAGCAATATGTACCTCCTGGAATGGAGTTCCTATTCACGAGCAGCCCTCCTCGTCTTCTGCATCTTACGCAAAGACGGCTTAAGGAATCGACAGGCGATATTTGTAGCGCCTAGCACGTGCTTCTAGGTGTTGAGCAAGTAAGTTCGCCGGGTCAACTTGATAAGCCAATAAATCGGAAACTCGGTGGGGGATGAAACTTTAACCGGGTACAGCTCTCGCGAGCAACGGAAAAGTCAGTCGGACAGGAGGAGTGCAACAAAAAACGTCGGAAAAAGTTTCAACGAAACGCTGGAACTCATTGTCCGTTCGCAAGGGAGGCGTGCTTGGTCCGCAAATGGAACCTGGCTGTTGCTACCTTGCTCCACCACTGTGAATGCTCCGCAGCGTTGCTCTTATCTGCAAAAAAAATAGCCGTATCGTTGTTGGTTCGCCGATATTGACGGAAATGAAATAGCGCCGTTCGTTCAACTTTCGGGACGATAAGATTGCTGCACAAATATATTCGAACCGCAAAACGTAGAATTGAAGTATTGATCGCGTGATGAATTTTGTAGCATGTTTCTTCGAAATTGTACAGGATATAACTATGTCTTGAGATTATGTCGAAGATCGTTGAAAATGTGAAACCTCGATTAACTTCAATATATGCGCAGTACGATTTATTGCATGAATCAAGAAAGATTTGGTCTAACACTTTTACTACATAAGTTCTATGTGTAATTAGATTAATTCTTTCTGTTATTGTTGTTGTTGTTGTTGAATTTTTATAGAAAAATTAAGAGGGCATCTGGCCCGTTTATACTAAATAAATTAAATTAAATAGTTTTAATTTAAACGAGAGATTAAACTTTTCCAAACGACTATTGCAGTTCGACTATTTATTTTTCGTCATCGGCGTTTATGTTGATTTTCAGAATGTACTCAGATTAGCTCTGAAAATGCTTCGTAATTTTTTGACGATGCTGATGATATTTAGGGAAAAGCGCCGAGGACTCAATTACGAAGGATGGTCAATTTTCAAAGATTGCCGTCCCAGCTTTCAGTTTTTACTACGTGAAGAGTCATGAGTTTTGGCGGCACGACAGCAAAAACTGCAGTTTTGTGACACGCGAAATGCAGTTTTAAACTTATCGGTGTCGAGTTCGGCATTTACCATTGGCAAGGGTTTACGATTACATTGTCCTGCGAGTGAACGGAACGTACGGGACCCTCTGCGTTACTATGTACAGTAGTGTATTAATTATGGACTGATATCCCCGGATACCGATGTCTATTGTTCGATAAATATTTGTCAGATATCTAGGAGTCCTTCGAATTTGAAATAACACGAATACGTCGAACAATACAAATGTTTTCTGAATATTTAATGAAATGTAATTAGACTACATTTGCAACGAAACTGTGCACCTGCAGTTTGAAGCAGTAGAAAAATTGGACTGGATGTGTTACTTTGATGCTGTACTACAATTATGATATCTTTGCACTGCGATTTCTTTCATAATTTTTAATTAGCACTTGTTCGTTCTAATCATTTTTTTTTTATAAATAGGCAATTTTTGTTCCTTGCATGGCTTGATTTACTTTTATTCCAAAATTTTGAAAACAGAAAACTCTGTTACGTACGAAGGGCAGTAACCGATGGCTATACCAAATTCATAGTACATATCCAAGCCGGTTAGGTCATACGAACCCCCACATTTCTCAGTGCGTCAAAACTGAGAACCCGAAACTTAGGCTCCGCGACACAGTTACACTTGAACAGTTGTAAGAGTTCTTTTTCTTGTAATATACCTTTATATCTGTATCGAAACTTTGTATCGAGTTTGATTTATTTCAACCTGCATCCTCTTACCGAATCCAGTTACTAGTATCGAAGTCATCATGGTGCACTTTTGCCGCTCGAGGTGCACCAACTTAAAGGGTTAGGAGGCAAACTAACAATTCTTATACCTATCCCCTCGTAGGTGCCGATGATGAAACAAACGTCGGCTCGACTACAAATTACTTTTCTGTGGGTCCTGGTGGTGAAACAAACATCAGCTCGTCCACATCCTCCTTCATTGTGGGTCCCGACAGTGAAACAAACGTCGGATCGTTCGCAGTTCTTTAATCTCACCTGCCTATCCCCTTGTAGGTCCTGACGGTGAAACAAACGTCGGCTCGTCTGCAAGTTACCTTTCTGTAGGTCCCGGTGGTGAAACAAACGTCGGCTCGTCTACACCTTCCTGTCTTCGTAGGACCTGACGGTGAAACAAACGTTGGCTCGTCTGCAAATCTTACCTTCCTCCCCTTGTGGGAGGTCAAACTAAATTTTAGTCAAACTAAATTTTGAAAAGTTTAACACGTTTTTGTTTATAAGAATCTTTACATGAAGATTGCAAAAAGAAGTACGCTATTTTAAGCCCATGAGTCTGATGATTACATTAAAATATAACAATATTTTTGTTTTAACTTTTATGTTACAATGAATATTATGCGAATTTTGTGGAACTCACTTGAATATACTTATCTGTCTTTGATTGCAATTTCTATTGTACTCCTTATTGTTTGGAGGTTAGATATTCAGACTTATGAAGAGGATTACATAGATAATCTGTTACATATGTAAGGAATTTCTATAAGTTAATAATGTAGACTTTTATTACGAAATAACGAGCAACAAAGCGGCTTCTGAACCCACGCAGAAGTGGCACCGCATTCGATCGACGCATCGCAATCACTCATTTGCATGCATTCATGTTTACCTTATTACTACTACATTCATATAATCGCACACTTTTTATTACATATCATACACTCTCTCACCTATACTATACACAATCTCTTACATATATTAATGTTATACATTTTTTCTAATCGAAATAATATTTGTCTCTAAAACAAGTAACAAAAATGGTCTCGTTCAATTGACTCCTTGAACTGAAATGACAAGCCCAGCTCGTCATAAACTTTCTTGAGGAAACTGACAATGACGAGCTGCATTTGTCAGAAATTATTGAGAGTTGATGCTTTTCATAAATGTGTATGCATATTTAAGTTATAGCAAGTCTATTGCTTTGATACACTTGTATGCATGCTTCTCGTAGCCGTTAGAATGTAATTTGTAGCCAATATTGCGTAAAGTAAATGCACGACACGATATACTAATTGTTGTGTATTGCATTAACAAGAAAAACGGGTCGGGTAAACGTAGAATACTTTCTTCGAGCTCTCTAGTTGCCCACCATCGCACGGTCTTTATTCCACTGTTTTCCGCGTCAGTCCCTCAGACCCCAAAACGCGAACCTGGCCGCCTCCTATACATGTATACTACATAACACTAATGAAGTGCAATAGTGATTATTTTACTAGTGATATCCGTCAATAAAAGTTATTATATTTTTTCTGAGGAGAATATAATAAATATGTAACGTGCAAGGATATTGCCCGATATAAATACAAGAGTGGAAGATTTTTTATGCGAAAGTGACAATGACAGTGCTGAACTGAGTGAAGATGGACAGTTAGATGAAGACTTTGTGTCAGATTTGATAGTATTACTTTGTGCTCACATATATTTTATTAGTACTTTAAAATAAACCTGAAGTATGAAGAATTTTCCGGCAATAATTATGTTCTTAACACTTTGCCGGCCGCTCATTTCTCGCATCGCCTTTACGCTGCCGCCGGCGAACTACTGAGACCGAGAGAAGCGAATCCTAAAGTTAAGCAATAAAGTATGCGTTTTCTCGGCAGGAAAATTAATTTACGTCTAAATTGCATACCAGCTGTTAGCCAAAAAATCCTAAGCTCAAAATTATTAGTGCTGGACAATTACAAGCATAGTGGAAACATCGACGCTGCGCTGAGACGATGTTACGCGTACGTGACGCCGGCCGATAACCGTCGGCGAGCAAAAGTCACGCCAGCGTGACAGCGGCCGGCAAAGTGTTAATGTATATATGACAATAAACATTCATATAAATGTGTGAAACAAATATTATTTTTACTAAGAACAAATTATTTGAGCAATAAAACTTTAAGTTTCTATATCAATCCCTTCTCTTAAAACTAAGAACAAAGGGTTAAGGAAATTATCGACAACGAAGAAGTGCTAATCAACGCAACACGACTGTGAAAGAAATCGCAGTGCAAAAGATGAATAATAAAAATACATTCTACAGTATTTACAATACGAATATTATTATGTGTGCATTTCTTGACGCATCACTTAGGTCTGATATAATTGCGGGAATTGTTCCTCTAAATAAAATGGGTAACAGCTTTCCGCGTGCACACAATAGAAAACAGTTAAGAGGATATTGTACTCTAAATCCTATATTCAGATGACTGCGGTATTCTGTGTTGTGTTTATCGAGCGAAATTGAGGTTTGCAAGAGGAGTTAAGGAGAATTAGCAGAAGATGAAGACTTTCGTAGGACTTCGACAGCCAGTCACCCAATTATGTTAGTTGATATTGACGGTAAACTCTGTTCTAGCTGCATTAGCAGCCATTCATGAATGCTTATTGAAAGATTCAGCCTTGGATTTAACGAGGTTTAGATACGAGAAGAGACTTGTTGCGGAATTGAATTTTTGTTCACTCGATACATTTTATTTTGCACAAGTTAAAAGATAAATAAATTATTTTCTCCATTTTCCACATATTATCCGGTAAACTTGTTTTACAATGTGAAATATTTCCTGCGATATAAAAGCATCGAAAACAGAAAAACAGCAATATATATATATAGCAAACGTCACGTATTTTTATAAACAACCGAAGATATTGTTACGGCCTAGTAGCAATACGAAGAAAGTAAAAGATAAAAGTGTATTTGGACTATACGAAAATAATACGAAAAACTTCTAAAATTACAAGTTTAACTTGTAATGACTCATCTCAGTAGGTATAGGCACTACATAAAATTTGTCGATGTAATGAATTATTTACATATTTTCGAAAAAGTCATACAACATTGTAACAAAATGTACTGAAAATGAGTAATGATTAGACCGCGGATTTTATTCATTTATAGCAGAAATGAGTAGTCGAATTATAAAATTGTGAAGACATGAGAAGATATTAATAATATCGTCACATCACTTTGAACTTATCAAACTTATTAAAAGAAACAATTTATTTTTATTCAATTCCGGTTTCTTACAATCGCCTTTGTACATTTTCATTTCACATAAAGATTCGCAGACTAGTAGTGATTATAAGAAATGCTAAACAAGACCGTTTGACCTTTCTTGGTCGTTCTAGTGTTAAGCATCTTTCATTCGAGCGCTTTATTTGGACACGTCTTCGCTATCTCTTCATCGAATTTGTCCAGTTTTCTCTTCCAACTTTTCTTTCTCCAACATGCAGAATGAATCCTTACCGAATTCGCAGGAATCGTAATCAGAGACATCAATTAATGTCGCAACTACTGCATTATCGGACTCCGTGGCCAAAACTTAGCAATCAGCTTTGAAATATCGAGAACTGTAACGTCTCCGTTGGCAGACGTATGACAATTATCGTTAACTGGGGTAAACCGCATTGCGATGTTTGACAGCGCGAAGCCGATACGGTGGATTTGCAAAATACCTTGCGGATTGAGCGTTGGTCACGGTGCAGATGTAAATGGCTTAGTACATGCACGGGCCGTGTGATGTGTGAGCGCGCTACGGCACGGATGTGCGCGTTCGAATGCCTCTTATCGTCCAAGTCAGTTCGAGGCTCTGGGGGATGTAATTACGAAGTTGGAGAGACACAAGGGGGGGAGGGGGAGGATAGACAGTCCGCTTCACTGAATGGTCCGAGTTCTCTCAGGGTGTTGCAGTCTCGTCGACGATCCTGCTTGTTTTCAAGGAAACGTCTCTGATCCACTTCCTGGACTTCCTTCTTTCATCAGTGTTCGTCAAAACGAGACCATATTTGAGCAAGAAAAGTAGGCGAAAAAAAGTAGGTATTCTGCGGTATACAATATTCAGGAGCTCCCACTGCGTTGCCTTTCACGGATAAGATGCGATTTAAACAGGAACTGGAAACTACACAGTTCTTGAAATACATCTCGATTAATCGAATCTCTGGTATCTAAATTACCCGAACACGAATCAGGTGTAAACAGCTGTATCCAAGCCGATTTACAATGGTGTGAATAATTATGGACCCAAAATAACTTTTACATTCTAGTGATATTTAACACTAGGTTTACGGAACCCATCCAAATTTCGGGTCATTCATTTTTTAATTTACGATAATTGTGTTCTATGTTAGAAATAATAGAAGACAGATACACTTACCGACAAAAGCTAAGAAATAACGTAATCGTTTGGTAATTTCGGTATATTCTCTCTCTTAAGATACATAGCTTGAAACTAAAAAGAAACATACGTCAATAAACAATGATCTTTTTTCCGAACATGCTTGTACAATGACCACAATTAAATTGAATCGAAGAAATGAGACAAAAGCAAAAAAAATTGACATAGCAAAAGTGTTTAGTGTAAATCGTTGCATTATCACCAAAATTATAAAACGATTCGATGAATATGGAACTGTTAAAACGACACCACGAATTGGCAGACAGCGAAAAACAGATGAAAAGCTAGATCGTCGAATTGCAAGGCTCTCTAAGTCGAATCCATTTTACACTGCTTCTGAAATTAAAAATCAACTGTGAAAATAAACTTTCTTCACGCAAACCATACAAGAAACCGCTCAGGGTCGTTTGTTGATTTACCTGGTTTTTGAGGGGTTATTTTTCCCCGAGCGTAGGTCATAAAAATCACCGAGAGTGAGAGTCTAGAAAAATATCGTTACAGCTCCACTCGGTTCAACGCTTAAATATTTTAAAAAGACATAACACAATCATATGCTGCCATTTTCCAATGAAAAAATGTTATCAAGGTGTTCTTTTACACACGACAACAACCTCAAACATTCTTCTAAGTTAGTTAAGACCTTTCTTGCAGAACAAAATGTTAATGCAATCAAGTCAATCCCCGGACTTAAACCCAATTTAACATCTATGGGATTACGTTGGACGCCAATTGAGAAGT
>CM052168.1:2407795-2422434 GCA_028455555.1 Augochlorella aurata | reverse complement strand
ATTACAATTATCCAGTTTTGCCATGAATGTATAAAATTCGCTGTCTAGTCACAAGTGAATCTAAGTAACGTAAACTTTTTCTTATGTAATTTAGTTTACTTTCCTCGACACGAAATACCAATCTTTTAGGCACTTTGATTATTCTTCCAAGAGAAATTATTCTCGGAGTATAAAGTTTTCGTCTTCCAAGTTTCACGATTGATTAAACTTGAAAAGAAGCGAGAGGATTATCGAGCAAGCGTACAAGCAGCGTAGCCCATGGTAAGAAAATTATGAATTTTATTAATCTGAAAATTATCGGGACACGAATGAAGCATTAAAGTCTAGACTAGGAGTTAATGTCGCTTTCGTTTCCTTTATCATTACCCCAAAAATAAAGTTGTTTTTGCATATGTTTGTCTTTGCAAATTATAGCTTTTATTACAGTTTTACTAAAATTCAATGTAGTGTTTGGAGACTGTGATATCACGATATTTTTTAAAATAATATAAAAAACGTAGGTGCTAGGCGTTCTTAAATACGTGAACTTTACACAACTTGAAACAACTTTTTTAATAAAACCACAAATACGTGCTTCAGTGGGCTAACAGAAAATATCGATGTTGATAGAAGATAACCATTGGATAGTTCTTGAATAGAAATCAATTTTCAAGTGGACGATACGGCGATCCCACTCGATGCTCACTCGAATAAATGTAATACGTAAATCAATACACGTTGGCTTATTGCTACTCCTGCTGTTTCGAAACAATTTAACCAATCTCCGATGATATCCCCGACTTTTAGTACAGTATACTCGTTGTGCTAAACCATTTCAATTGTCAACTGAAACCAAATATTACCTCAGTCAGATTTAGGAACAGCAAATTAATTAACGACTTCGCTAAGTAGTTCAAACACTGTTTTTTGCACCTCCGTCCATTTCACAAAAAATGTTGTCAATTTCAAATATGAAACTCTTATTTCATTGTTCATCTATTTTTAAGTGAAATGCGGTTATACTGATTTATTAATACTGACTTTATGAAATCTGTCGAATTAATAAATTTTAAATTTCATGTTCAAGTTTGCAGAAGTATGATATTATTTTTATATCCATTATAACATGAATTTAATGCAAGTGCAAGTAATACGATCTAATTGGCATTCGTATGATAAAAATAATGTAAGAAGTAAATATTTCTCCTGCTATACCTTTTCATTTCAGTCAATACTGAAAAGGTCATTGCAGTGACATTAGTTTATATTTTAAACCTTTGCTGCCCATTTCAACGAATCGTTAAGAGTAAGCATTAAAATTGGCTAATTTAGCTTATTACATAAAAGTTATAATATATCAATAAAAAAATTTAGTCAATTATTTTCCATAAAAACATCTTTCTAGTTTTTAGCACGAAAACTGTCTGATTTATCTGATTTTATAAAAGTTATAATTCAACTGCAGACTTCATACATTTATAACAAAATAGGGTAAATATAATTTAAAATAATAGAAATAGTCAATGTTTAATCTATTAAAACGTCTAAACAAAGCATGAACTTGCTAGTGTTTTACATAAAAGTACTAGCAGTTGTAGCTCGATTACAATATTCCATGCATTTAGGTTTTATACAATGTTCCTTATACAATAATATGTTCTAAAATAGAAAATTAAAAATTGGTCATTCCATTGGCGTAGCAATGGTACGTTTAACGTTAAGTATGAAAATAATCGATTAAAACGGTCAAGCAACCGCAAGAGAATTACACGCGGCTAAAAGAACAGCAGTTCTCTCCATGGATCCCACGGGCCCAACCCATGCGTCAGAAGGATAAAATAGCATAGTGATTCACACGTTTCGATTTCGAAAAAGGGACGAGTTTTACACACGTGAGAATTTTCCTAGACCTTGAACCGCGGCATTAACTATGCAGCGCATTCGTGCCGCGGAATAATTGTGCACTCACCGGTATTTACATGGATCGAAATTGTTGCGGACTAATGTGGACCCGCGTGCAAGATTGTTGCGTCGTTTGCATAACGGTCCGCGTCTAGCCCGGTAACGTACAGCAAGTTAGGACACAATCGTTAGAGCCACTCTCGCCTCGCCTAAGAAGCAGTTGCTTCGGTCCTCCTGCCTCACCCTTTCCCCGATAACATCTCTCATTTATCAGGGCGACGGTGCATCACCGTGCAACGACCGCGTCTTAACACTCCCCGACCTCTCCTCAACCTCCGAGCATCACTTCCGACTCAGCTGGTGGCATGGGGACACCAGACTTGAGCGAACTTTACTTCGAATGAAAATAAGACATAACTACTTGAAAATAAAAATAATATCGATCCATTGAAAACGGACTTGGTTAAAAATGCTTCACCTAAGAAAACCAAATATTTGCAAGTACTGTTTCTCTCAACTGTGTTACACGTGCAGTTGTGCAATTTTACAATTGTCTGAAATATTTATTTGCAAATCATTCTAAAATAATATAACATACTGTTCGAAATAATATTTCAAACAATTCTAAAATAAAATAATGTGTTCAAATTACAATAATAATTCAAGTGATGTTATTTCGAAAATGATCACAAGCATGGAAATAGTTATGGAATAAAATCAAATGTCATTTGCAGTAATATTCAGATTTCTCAGGCTCTCCTCACTGAGTCCTCTACCTGTGAACTCTAACATTCCAGAATATACTGGTGAGACAAATTTTCACAGTAGCGGTACTCGGTTATCAACGCGAAATATCCGCTTCTAGAGCAACGCACTTGCCATCCTGATTAGACGCTGAAGGATCTTCGGCTACAAGCTTGCAGCTTGCAGCTTACCGGGGACTGGCAGTAAATGTGGGATTTACTTTAACATTTTTCCATCGGTCACGTTTTTGTTGCTCGGTACTGTTTTAATCTGTAAGGAGGGAAAGCGTGGAAAGTGCTTTTGGCAGAAAAAAACATCGAAAAAATGAGGGAACAGATTCGTAACGTACGTTGTGACGATTCTGTTTAAAAATGTACGATTCGGAAATGGGTTACGTGATTTGCTAGTGGGGAATTTCAATTTGAAACGACGGAGACTAAATGGCTTATATAAATTAATGCCGATGAAGTTGCAAAATCTGTGATGCACTACATGAAGTCTGCGAACTTGTTAAACAGATCGCAAAAATCAGTTTCACGGAGAATCATACATCGTTAAGAAACATTTTACAAGCATAGACTATGAAGGTGGAGGCTTCAAGATTAAAAATTAAGACATTACAGTATTTAACAATGTTTATTTGCAACATAGCCCGGAATTGTACAATGCTTATTAACATTTCAATTACAGTTTCAATTGGTCAACAAATTCGTACACGAAATGGATACATTATTGGTTTCGACGATCATGTTTTCATCTCGAACATATGTCCCTGTGCATTAATATGGATATTTCAACTGCTACAATATGCAGTGCATACAAAATTATGGCATCAAGCTTCGTGTATGAAATATGTTTGTTACATTTCAAATGTTGAAAAATGTTTGTTACATTTCGATAAAAAAATTAAAATTCCCTATGTAATCATGTTATCCATGTTTTCTGTTATGCAATTTAAGAAGGATCATTATTAAAATAATTCATATTATTAAATAATACATCAGTGTGCAATCTGTAGAAATGCGTCACAAGTGCAAGCAAAAAATCGAACTGTTTATGCACCTGATTGTGCAATAAATGGGTACGCCTGACTGTAGAAATGCAAAATTCGTTTTGAAGGGGAACTCTGTTTCAACATGCCATTTATGCAAAATGTCCCCGAACCATTACCACTACCACTGCCGAAATTTCTTTTTGAAAAGAAACGCGGTTCCTTTCTTAAATCTCACCAATTACGAATTGTACCCATTTGGTCCATCCAGATTTCATTTTTTTTTGTCCAGAAATATTACCCGACTATCAATAAAAGAAGTTGGTTACTTGAATCTAAAACAGTAACACTTTTTCAATCTCGATGCATGTTTGCTCTAGCGTATGCAAGTCTCGCAAGTTTGTGGCATGATGAATTACTGGCTGTTTTTACAATTATCTGTTCGGTGCGGAGACTCAATTTTTTCTTCGGTCCACCTTTTTTATTTTTACTATATTTAGCTGGGTCGCTTAGGAAATTCAAAATAACTTTATGTGATCGTCCCATTCTTCTAGCAGTTTCTTATACATCAACTTCTTCCTCTGGGTACGTTAATTTTTCGCCTTTTTCTTCTTCGATCAAATATTTACTATGAAGAATTACTACTATCACTAATATACGATTTGTTAAAAATGAAATTTAAGCTTTAATTTGTAAGGAATACGTTTTATTAGGTTATCAGGGTATAAATCTTACAGATCTAAACGTATTGAGCTTGGCATAGTATATGGGTACGTACAGTTTCGCGGCTAATGTTTACGGATGTATGTACGAATTCAACTGAATTCAATATTCAGCGAAGATGTCGAAAAGCAGTACAAAGGAAGTGAGGCAGTGGATTCGTGATAAATAATTTAAAACTGTGACAAACAAAATACTAATAATGAACGATGAGATTACAACCACTGATGACGAGATTCTAATTCGGACTTCGTCGGTCCGCTAAAACGTGGAAGTAAAAAACCGCTCCACCAGAATTTTACTAAAACAGTGAGGCAATGAACCAATTAGAAATAGCTTATAGAGGCTGATATGATGGGGGTGGTTCGTCAGTCTGACACCAAGGACGGTGACGCCGCTGCAATAGTATCCATTGTATCCCATGGAAAGTACTCGAAATAAACTATCGAGCCCCCTTGGCGCGTCACGTGCCATTGAAAACGGTACGACCACACTGACTTTCCCAGGTAAGTCAGCTGATACCTTTCAGCCGTACCAGAGTCATAAACTAATAAATTAGTCAAAGAGATACTAAACAGACTCTCAAAAATGGCATTGACCGAATTGACCGCAACCTATACCCAAACGGAAATATGAGACGGTGCGACCATATACGCGTCGCAACACGTAGTAACGATAGTTATAGTTATGCCACAACTAAATATCAGAATTTCGACTGTTTTATGTCTTCCGTAGGATGAACTTTGTAGATATTCACATGAAACTTATTATCGTACCCTTTCGTTTCATATAATTGACTTTCTTTGCATTCCCATCCAGAAGTCCGAAATATTCAAAAATGGGAGTGGTGTTATAGTTGCGCTCCTCAGTGTCGTATAACAATAGTGCTACATTTTTTCTAGTGTCCTAGACTCTTGTATTTGATTATGATGGTTATTATATTAATCTGTTAAATTCTTCTAGTATTTTTTTAGTTCCGTATATTTTTGTCTTACTTATTACTTATACTTGTTATTACATTAGTTAATTAAATTCTTCGTTTAGTGTCCTGTTAATTTTTATTCATCTATATTAATCGTTAGTTATGTTAGTTATACCAGTTAAGTTAGTTATATTAAAAATAGTTTCACCCTTGTCGAAGCGTCTTCTACCACGATTTTTCCAAGGGTTGTCCGTAAGGGAAAATGTGTGTGTTTGTTTGATTGGTTGAATCAGAGGGCGAAAGGTCCGTGAAGACATTCCGTAGACCCGCATGCGTGGTAAGACAAAAGATTTACAACCCCGAGATCTATACCTAGACTAGCAATATAAATGTATCTCTTGGCAATCAGGCTTTCTTGTGAAGCCGCACCTCGAAGAACTATGTTGCGAAACTGCTTACTCTTTGCAATTTTGTAAAATATCCAACTCTTGGCAAATTTCTATTTTCTTGCGCCATCGTCCGAAACTTCGTGCATCCTGCCAACCAATCTTCTAACCCAATTAATAAAACTAAGCAGAGCGAGAATGTAAACTTTACCCTCGGAGGTGTAATTAAGAACTGTAGAAATTAGGTAGGTCACTTCAACGTAGTCGGTGGAGAAGTTCCAACTTCGCCGAGCTGAAGTATCTTTTGTAAATAAACAGTAAATTGCAAATATTCCTCAGTATTTCGAAACTCCTTCATTTAGAGTAGCTAGTAATTCGTTTTATATATGAAATTACGGTGACATTCAGACGTAGTTACAGACGAAAGTTAGGTTCATAGAATTTATCTGTTTCTTTAATGGAGAAAGTATACAGGTCCTTTTTATATATCATTCCTGATTACATACTTCGCACTGTTTCTCAACACGCAACCGTAATTGTTTCGCGACTATAATTTTTTTCGTTATCTGTCTTCGTTGCTTTAATAATTTATTAAATGCAACGAATCTCTATTAAGAATTATTCGGACAATTTAGCAAAACATGAACTCTCTGTTTATCATGACTTTAAAAAACAACTTGTAATCAAACTAAATTTTATTTTTACGTAAATTACATGATCATGGATGTTACTCATGCGCGACAGTGTTAACTACACTTATAAAATATTTATATCCAACAATAACTTCTGAATTATTTTAAGTAATTATTTCCGATTTACTAATATGTTATTATTAATGTGCTATTATTTTGTGTAACGTCATTTTAAACATTTCGACACGTTAAATGGTTCAAAATGCAACAAAAGCTACGCTTTATCTGCCCTTCACCATTCTTTTCGTTTAGATTCTTCTTGTAGCTTTTCCACGAGATTAACAAAACCAATCTTCTTTACGTTTCCCAGCTGAATAGAAAACATAAAGGCAAGCAAAAAGAAGTAAAAAAGTTGATTAGAAGAATGGAATTATTATCGTTGTTGAATTATCATCAACTTATTTAATATTATCGAAGACAGAAAGAAGTTATCAATTAATTTCTACTTCTTGCAATTGATGCGGAATATTTGTATAAAATCTTGCATATTTGAGGGTCCATTTATTTTCGCATCAAATACAGTAAATAGACTACTGAGGTTTTTATGCATTTATGGAAAAATTGAGTAGATGAAATATAAAACTGAGTAGATATAATAAGAATTTAATAATATCGTTATGCTATCTTCAAGTTAACAGAATTCGCGAAGAATTATCCAAAGAAACAATTTATTATTATTTCATTGCGTATCTTGCAAACGATGTAGGAAATTATGATTTTGCATAGATAATAAATATAGAAGACTACCATTCCAAATGGCTAGAAAATGTGCATCGTTCCTTTACTAAATCAAATGCAACTTCGATATTCTTTTATTTCAAGATGTAGTAGAATATCAACACTTTTTTGTTGTTATTATTATAAGTTTGTTTATTTTAGTGTGGTCGCATTAACTGCAAGCACATTGAACGACCACATGGTTTACAATTGATTTTGATACGAGTAACCATAACAGAAAACGATAACAAGCTACGTAAAATATATTTAAGGACGAGGAAGGCGTTCTCTGTGTTGTCCACTCTCTATTTGTTTATCGCGTAAACTGGTTATGGCAGATCACAGTTATAGACGAATCAAGAATATGACGGAACGACCGATGTCACGGACCGATCCAAATCTATCCTATGCGCAATTACATAACTGTCACAGTACAAAGACGTATTATTTGAAGATCCTAGGACAGCCAGATTTATGATGCGGATGCCGAGGACCCGTTGTTTTCCGTATAAGTGAACAGCCGGTGTTTTCAGCTGTCGTCAAATCAACATTGGAATTAGAGCCTTGGAAGTTGATTGATTGCTACACGTGTTTGGCAAACACGTGCGCTCCTATGTTCTTCGTGCTCAAACTCGATCGTTATTGACGCACCATAAATCTGAAGATTCGACACGGCTTCTATTATGGAGCCGTTGTTATATCGACACGATTCCGTAATTGTACAAACATTACCGCAGTTTACCAGTTTATGGAACAGATATAAACGCTGATCGATATGATTGACTGTCACAGTAATTGCAATGAATCTCGTGTCACGTCGAAGCATCGATCATTTAAAATTTATCATGACTGATAAATCGTTGCTTTAGAGTGGTTAATAAATTGGGTAGGTACGTGCGACGCGTTATAATCAAATGATTCAACTTTGCGAATTAACGAAATCCAGACAGAATTTCAAACGCGTGTTTACCCAATGATGTGCCAATGACAATTTGGGAATTTAGCACAACAGTTCGAGTTGCTTGACGTCGTTTGAGATTGCATGCCGCTGTCGATTTCCAATAACCAGTTTCGTAACTGCAATTTTCTTTTCTTTGATCTAAAATCTAAAGTATACTGTGCTCTTTACAGCTATTCAACATGATTTATCATTTTAATACAAATGTACGACAACGTACCGCATCATTTCGCTTTTAAACTCGAATAATCGAAAGTCTTTCAAGCTGGAAATTGAATGTGTAGTTATCAGGACTGAGTATGTCCACTGGGTACAAAACTTTAAATTTGTGGAACTAAAAATCAAGTTAATATTTATAGGAAAATACCAAACTGGTTTGCAGGTAGTGTATACATATGCTATCTATGATGTTGTGGTGGTTCGAAAGTGTTTTAGCCTACATGAAAAAGGAGAAGAGAAAAAGAAGGGAGCGTTTCGTCCTAGGCCTACTAGAGGGCTCCTCAGTAAGGCTATCTAGCGGGCCCTGCCTTAGACGCGGGGGATTTCTGAAGGACGGTTCGAGACGGTATATGATCGGAACGGGTCAGTTAGCTAGCGGGAAAGGAAACAGAAGGTTTTGTAGTTTCTATAAAGACAGCCAAATTAATTTCACACACGTTACTATTTCAAGTCATGTTTAGATTATGAAAAGAATAAATATATTTCTATTTGATCTCTGTATTTCGTAATCGATGTAGACAGTTTTTACTTTACCTAAAGATCGGCAACCTAATCGTAAAGCGTAAGATACATAATAATAAAAAAGTCCACAACTTTTCTAAATTGTTTGAATGATCCATAAAGTAGGTACATTTAGTTAGTGAAACACTTCACGACGAAAATACATCAAGTATTTAGAGAAATTGCCATTTTCTGCGCGAGTTGACGCAACACTCGACACAACCATGCGATTTCGTTTTTTTTTCTTTTTTTGTTTTTGAAGCACTGTTAATTATTCCGTTACTATTGGATTGTTTTCCCTCTCGCTCTCGTGATTTTTTTTTCCGTTCACGCTGCTCTTCCAATCTTTTTTCCGTGTGGAAATCGAACTTGACTCTGCACGTGACGTACATTTGAAATTACGAGAAATTCTTTTACGAGCCATCCTAACTGGTGGGCGCCATTAACTTCCTCGTCTACCTTCGATTACGCTTTGGTATTCTGCACGGGATAGAAAAGCAGTTGCAAAGGAATCTAGCTTTGTACTGTTTCTGAAAGTAAAATAATTAAAGTTGGTCAATCGGATACGATCCAAATTTAATGGAGATGGTCGGAAAACATTCTCAAACATTCTCGAATCCTAGCGAAAGAACATTTTTCGATTTTGTTATAAAATTTGTTCGGATGAATATTTTTACGATGTTATTAATCTAATATTTTTGTTCTACCATTGATCTAATACTTTTGTTATATTATTGATCTAATATTGTTGTTCTGTTGTTAATCTAATATTTTCGTTTTATTATTAATGTTATATATCTGTTCTACTGTCGATTTAATATTTTTGTTCTATTATTAATCTAATATTTTCGTTTCATTATTAATGTAATACTCCTGTTCTGCTATTAATTTTATGTCTTTGTTGTATTATTAATCTAATATTCCTTTTCTATTATTAATCTAGCATTCTTGTCCTATATTATTAATGTAATATTTTTGTTCGATTTTTGAGCCTCTAAATAGTTGTTGCGCGCAATGAACAGATAGAACCGATTCGTATAAAGCCAATAATATCTAGAATTACATTTGGCTAAATTTCTAACGCCAAACACGCGCCTAATTGCCTTCACGCTACTAAGTACGTAACTGATAAGATATCTGCGCAATTGAAACCTTAATTACTTCTGCAGCTAATTAACTGTTTCTGAACTGAACGCGACTGGAAGCTCGATAACGCACGAACTATTTGATACTTCACTGATAACCGACAAATTTCTGATTCCTTGTTTTTCGAGGTGTGAACTCGTTTCCACCATTATTGCACTTTCCGCATATTTCCTTTGGGAAGTGGCAAACAGAACTTCGGCTGCCAGTCAGAATTTTCTAGGAACCTTAATTTCCGTGGCCTGATCCCTTGAACCACCGTTAAACTTCCCTCATATACTGCTCGGAAACTTGTATATGTCCACAATGTATATGTACGATAAATGTTTGGGGAAAAATTACTTAATCAGAGAAATTCGAAAAACAAAAACCTGGTGGTAAAGCTAGATCGGATTCAGTTTGCTGGAATTAGATTGACATTGCGGTACAGAATAAGCAATACAGAGCAAACAAATTTCCTTTCGAAGTAGAGTAAATTTTTTAGCTAAGTAATACTACTCATTAAAATCAATACAGATCTGGCAACTACGTTTTCTAATTGATGAATGAAATACTCTCTGTTAACTCAAAATCTGAATTTATTGGAAATGCGGCCGGACCTAGCGGCTACTAAAAAACATCCTATTTTTATTACAGATTATAACATTTAATATTTCACTTCTTGAAGTGAAACTTTGGCTAATCATTGCAAGATTCTTTTAATTCCAATGTTCTTTGAGGAAGTTTTATTGAATCTAATACTCCGAATACAGTTGCAATATATACCGATAGCAGTCTGTTAGAAAACTCCCGCTGCAACATATTGCCACAATTAAATATTTTATTAAGTTTATTGGGATACCAGCCCATGCAGGAATGAGAAAGTAATGAGAAAGTAAATACACTTCGCAAGGAAACGACCAAAGAAAGTCCCTCACCAAATAACAAGGCTCCGTCCCTGACCTAATCAGAGATCTCAAAGCTCAAGCAAAAATGTCTAACAACGTCCTAATCAATGAGTAAGGGCTAGTTAAAGTTATTTTATCACAAGAATAAAAGTAAGCCATGGCGTACTGGACCTGGACTTTCCAGAGATGTTATAGTTTTTGTTAACAGATGTCGTTTCGACCACTACAATTTAAATGCTTCATTAGCAAGAGCTAATTTTATAGCTAGCAGCGTTTGTCTGTGTGGAGCAAAACCCACAGACCGGAACCATGTTGCATGTCAATGCACAGGTTATAAGGACGAAAGTATTATACTAAAGACAAAGCTTCTCAAAGACAACGATTACTTTCTTTTTTGCATTAATTCCTTCTAACGTATACAGGGCGGTGCCTACAATTGTTTCAGGTAATAACTCCGTTATTAATGTGTTTACGAAGAAAATTATAAAAGAGAAAGATAGATGACTCCAAAAGCCCTACGTTTGTAGGCTCTCAGATCTTTCATAAGTGTACTTAACTTTACTTGCCACTTAAGTAAAAATTATTAAGGGGTCAGTGCAAAAAAATTATTAGTTCTGAAAATATTTTCAAAGAATGTCTTTATCGGTGCAGATGGTCGAACGCTTCTCCATGTCACTGTAATGTGTAATTGTTAATTGCACATGCATTTATGCATCTAAAAATCTAAGCGTCTACAAATTTAGCGCTCTTGGAACCATTTACCTTGGGCCTTTGGCATTTTTTATTAAATGCATTAATAACGGAGTTATTAACAAAAAACGATTGTGTGGACCAACCCGTATATAATTATAATTACAATTATAATTTACTTAAACAATGTTCCGTGAGAATATAGAAACTAACAGTAAGTAATGTTTAACTTACGTATATGTAATAACCCTGTATTTGCTAAATAAACTATCTGGTTTGAAATAAATATAAATATATATGTAAATATATCAGAGAAATTGTTATAACACTACGTAGTGTCCACATTTGGTGATATCATACGAATTAATTTTAAAAAATGCTATGAAATCGTCAGAAATTGTAAAAGTTTCTTTGGAAACATCTGAAACAACAGATGCACGTGTATGTATAATAGAATAATGGTTATTCTATATCTGTCGCAGTTTTATCTGATGATTTATTATGAGAATGGCATTCTCCTCACCACCTTTGTAGCCGACGCATTTAAAAGCATCGAAGTTTTTCATATGCTAGATACCTGACATTCATTAGCCACGTGATATTTTACAACGGTTTTATCATGCTTTGTTAAACGTTTTTGTACGCGAAACTTCCGTTACATAGGTCCGTTCAAGATGAGCAATGAAATCACGTGAAAAAATATATTGAAACTGTGTGAAAAGTCTTTGTCAAAAGTACTTTTGGAATTGTAATCGTGTACAATGAAAAATCAATACCAGTGCTGGTTCGGTGAAATAAATATTTCAAGTGTGGAAAGGACCGTTTTAATTACATTCTCACATTTGCTTTACATTTACGGCAGATATGAATACGATATTTACAATAATGATCTGAAATTTCAAAATAATTATAAGAAGAGTAAAAGAGCTATTAATATTTATTTATTAAGGAAATACTACTGAAATTTACATTTACGTAATATTATCTTAACTTTATTAATATTATCTTAACTTCACTGTTGAATTTCGACAAATAGATTGAATTCAAAATTAATCTAGCAATAGTTTTTTATTTTCAACCTGATATGCTAAAATCGTGAAGACATGCGACAATTTACTTTGTCTTTTTTGATCGTTACTGTTTTTACGAGATGATATAGATAAGAGAAGACATACTTTATACTTTTCTTTAATTAATAAAAGTTTTAATTGAAAGATTAAATAGTGAAAAGTATTAAAGTTATTCCCATAACCAAGTATAATTCTAATATTCACTAATTCTAGCGGGAAAGTTGTAATTTCCAATATACAAATTACTGATTACTATAAAGTAGACTACTAAAATAAAACGAAGATATAACTACCGTATAGGAACGACTTAATAGTTCAAGGAGAAGAACAGGTTTCGTGCGGAAAATAATTGCACGTGAAACAAAACAAAAAGAAACAATGGAGAACTGTCCTTCGTCATGAAACGAATATAGACGCTGCGAAAGAAGTCGATGACGACACTGAACGTATTTTTTGTTGCTATATGTTCCATAAATCCAGGCTAGGATAATTTAAGTAATTGCAGTGTCAAGGTTGAACTGTCAACCGTGTGTCGGAGCTAATTATGAAGATAATGACGTTTCTTATAGGTATGATGTGTATATAATTGCTCTCTACCTCGTTCCCTGTACATAATAGTACAACAAGATACCAATATCACGTTCAAAACCATTTCTTTATATTTTTGCATTCGATTTATCACATTTATTTTGCTATATTTTGTTGCAAATACAAACACTACTACATTTAGTATTACATATCCATAAATATATTAATAAATAGAAATTTATAAATATGTTTCTAACAAAAACTTAAATTATGATTTTTAAAGAAATTTAAATTATAATAGATTTTATTGTAGATGATTAGTAAAAATGTAATAAAAATTTATGTTATAGTATATGTTTACTCGAAGTTCAATTTGCAATAGATTATAAGTTGAAATTATAATCGTAATTGGTTTTAAATTCAGAATAATATTAATTATAATAGATTTTTAATAGAAATTTAAGTAGTAACAAATTTAATGTCTCAACAAAGTTCAAGCGATTTGCGAGCCATTGTATGTCTGACACTTAAAAATATAATTAAAATTTTCATAAATATCTTATAAAAACTAGAATAAGGAACAAATTCAAATTGCCAACCAGGACATTTTTAAAATATAGTAAAAAGCAATGAATTACGAAAATACATCAAAAATTGCAAATACGTGCGAATTTCATAAATGCAGAAAGTTCTGTAATCTAGTCATTGTCTTTGAAGATTAATCGATCATATTTTTCGTATTCAGAAAATTGATTTTATTATTTTATTCTTCTAGACGATATCTTAAATAGTATGTGTCAACGTCCCGATAAGCATGCTATTCTCGAAGTGACTTTTCTTTAACGTGCCCCTGTCGATCACACTCTTCTGTGTACGACCCCACACAAGGATCGTTTCCAGTATTGTGAATATCCATTGGCGCAGATTAATTCCTAATGAAAACGATCCGACTCGAAACAGGGTCAGTCGCTGAGATCCCTGTGACGTTCGAATTCGAGTCGGAACCCCTTTCTGGGACACGCTCCACAAAGGATTTCTGGGGGTTGGAAATTGGACCGCGAGTATTGAGAATCCTTTAACTGGCAGCGCATCCGATCAACGCTAACGGAACAACGCCTAACGGCCGCTCTTCTGAGTTATCGATCGCCTAAAGAGAGGTTATTACGTAGATTGTGCGCGTGCACACGGCCAGTTTAATAGTGCAACCGACTCTGTCTCTGCTATTACAATGGCGGACGGCTGTAAAGTACATATGGTCGAACAGGCTGTACAATTCTTGCTTGTGACCGTGTGTATCGCGCGTTTACAGAAATATCATCGATACCGCTGTGGAATTCAATAGATCCGAGCTGAATTCGTTGTCGACCTCTGTCCGCCTTAAAATATATGCGTCCTGTGTGTCACGCATTTGCATCAACCTGCGTTCTCCAAATAGTTGGTAATGGCGGCGAAATCCTGGAATGGAATCAAATTGTTTAGATGATTTGTTACCTTTTATTCTTCTAGTGCTTGCACGCTGCACCTTTCGGTGCATGCAAGTGACATGGCGTGATAATAAAATGTAATTTCATTTTTACTGTTGATAATATT
>CM052168.1:2385577-2399457 GCA_028455555.1 Augochlorella aurata | reverse complement strand
ATAACTTTTAATGCAAGCTACTGTCTGAACCATTGAATCGTTGAATCGTGAAATTAGCAAGCAACGGACCACAACACGAACAAGTTTCACTTTAACAAGCACAGACCATTTCAGTGCGTCATTTGACTTTTGGGGAAGCTAGCTGTAATGCTCATGGAACGTTAAAATATTTCTTCCGAAGGAACACGGCTTAAATACGAAAGCTCCATTTGAGGCAACCGTAGGATACTAGACCGGGAAAGCCTTAAATCTCTGATAAAAAAATTTCAATATCTTAATAATATATCTTAACACACTAATACCAAGGATTAAAGGATAATATGCTTACGAAGAATGTTAAAAATCTTTATATAATCGCTCCCAAGTGTTCATAGTAACACTGAACAAACTTCTTTAAAGCAAGCGAGACGAAAATCTCAGAAAATGCTATAAGATATACATAAAAATAAAATAAATAATATTGTGAACATTGTGGTGCCATGCGTGCGCCAATTAAAGTGTTTTATTTGCAATTTGAATAACTCATATATATTGTTGATGCGAAACAGTGATATTTACGTTACTACAAGAAGATACGCAATGTGCACAAAAGATTTATTACCGAATCATACATTTTATGCTTTAATAATATATTACAAAGTACAGAACAGAATATATCTGAAGTTGTAATGGATTATAATACCGACCTCGTATTTATTCAAAGTCTACAGAATTTTTAATTCATATTATTTATTGCAAAATTGTGCAACACATCTTGTTAAGCCAATGATAATGTTAAAACCGTTATAAGCCTGATGAAAGTCGAAAATATATATTTAAATAATATCTGCTCGCACCTGTATGTAAAATTTAAATTCCAGTGACAAACAACATATTTCAAATTACACTTTTAAGATTCGTTCTTATGAATTAATGGAATATCATAAATGTCTTCTCTGAAAATCCCCAAAATGCAGATAATAGCGCGATATTCTGCGAATGTTGTCCACATATGGGTGAAATCTGCACGTGAAAGCAGTAAAAATATTAGAAATATGTAAAGGTAGAATCTTGCAATGTTTAAATAATTACAGTCATCAAGAATAGAAATAAATTCGTCGCTATTGCCAAAGACGTGTCTATTCTACATTGAAATTTCCAGTTCATAATAAACAAATCAATTCACCCTTTGCACTCAGTGTCATTTTGACTCTAAATCCAAAATAGTGTTTTTAACCCGCGGTATTTCTATTTTATATGATTTATTGCATTTTATGCATATGAAATTGTATCTTATGACTCGTGTAACAGTTTCACTTTTAACAGTTTTTTATTATAAATAAATTTAATAATGTCAAAATTATTTGGAGCTCATAATATTTCCTAGTGGTACATTAATCGCGCGTGATGTGGTTTATTAACCCATTGCACTATAATAACTAGTTAGCCTCGTGGCGAAGACTTCATATATAACCTATTAATATATATTATATTAATATTAATATATAACCTATTAAATGTTATTAATTTCTTTTAAATCGAAATCAAATTTGATTTTTCCGTTATCAAAATCTAGGAGTAAAATCGTCGAAGAAAGCGAAGATCGTAATAATTTCTTAGAGGAAATAAAAACTTCCAATCATACTAGCCGTGAAGAAAATGGTACCGATAGAGAGCTAAGAGGAGGTATTGAATTTTCATCAATTTCAGTTAGCAACAAAAATCCGAAGAAAACTTTCCGACTCGAATCGCGTTTTCTAATTTATTAAATGTACATAGGCGCGGATGGTATGAGCAGGATTGAATGATGCAAGAAAGTATGTGAGCGGAGACTTCCATGCCGGTCGCGGAGCTTCTTCATTCCATTAGGGCATTGTTAATGCGAGTTCACGAAGTTCGAAATTTCTGCCCTTCAATGCATCATCGTTTATCAAGCCAGTTCGTAGAGTCCATCGCCGCTCCGAAATTAAAACCCAGTCTCGATGGTAGTCGCGATCGTGTGCTGGCCGTCTTTATATCTCCGTGTCTTGTTCTACTCCAATTCCTATACATCTATTTTCCTAGTATTCCTTTATAACGGACGTTCTCCATCCGAAAAACGAAGCTCGCTTCACCTACGCGTGCCGCATCGATCTTCCTTATCAGTCTGACAACATTCGTGTCCTTCGTTTATTTTCTCCTCTTTCTTCCGCTCGTCCGCGTTTCTACGTCCATTCCTCTTACACCCCTGTGGGCATTGTACACCGGCGAGCAAAATAGTTGTCCATCCCCCGTGCCGTCGCGTCGCGTCGCGATGCGCTGTCGCGTGGATCTCTGCACACGAACACACACGGTTGCACCGGCAACGGTGACGTTCCGTCAGTAATCGACTCGTTTGAATTCCCGACTGCTAGTCTAACGAAATTCCCCGACTTTTACGCCCTCGGAAACTCACTTCGCTGTCATTTGAATTCAGAACTTTGTCGGGGTATGTACGTCACGTTCATCAAAAAATTTTCGGAAAATAAGAGGCAGCTCGGTTGTCAGGAAAGTAGCGGACAAATTTGTGAAAAAAGATGCGCGAGGAATTTATTCACGCGTGACTGTCATACTTGCGTCTGCCAGACGTGAAATCAGAACAACTTGTTTAACCTCTTGCCCAGCGATCTCTTTTTTATGTTAACGCAAGTCTGTGTGAAACTATTTGTCCCAAAATAATAATGAAATACTTTTGACACTATTTCATTCGTAAGATAACAGATCAGCAAAGTAACGCTAATATTAAATAAAAATTGTAAGATATCCTTTTTAAGTTACAATGAAATGAAGAAACGAATTCTTAAGATAATTGACATTATTGTGAACACAATTTACAAACTATTTAAATCCTTTTCTAATATTGAAATTTTTTTCTAATCTGAGAAAAACAAAAAATATGGAAATATCACGATAATCTTTTTTTAACAATTACAAAAAATTTATACAGTTGTCAAACATTTAAAAATTCGCTAATGATGACAGAAGGTAACAACGTCATCCATATTTGTCAAAATGTAGGTAATTCAGTAGTTTAAGGATGTGTAAATACCATAAATGCATGAAGACCAGGATTTCGAAATCGTTTTACAAAGAAATAAATACATTAAGAAGTCTCCAAAATTGTTAAATTGATATGACATAAGTCGGAGAGGAGTGTAGTCTTTCAGCGAATAGGTCTAGCCATCCATCTTACTGTTCTTTGACGTATTAGGCGCTATCGTAGTTGAGAACGTAATAATCACGGCGCTGACTGCAAGTGAACACCAAGACTGGAGTTTAATTAGAAAAAGGTGATCGTTCATTGTTTCGTCATTATTTCCATTGTCCTTCCGTGCTCGCACGACTATCAGCCGGCGATAATTAAAGGTGATATAGGAGGCCGTGCTCCGACTTTTTTCAATTTGTCATTCGAACGATACGGGCGAAATGGAGCGACGTGTAATACCGCTACGTGAATTACTCCTGTTCGATTTTTCCTCAGGTTTCGGAGCACGTATATGACAGCGGTAGGTGGCACGAACGTAATTGTCACTTTTGCGGCCAGCAGTTTTTACACCTGACGCGTGAAATCAAATTAAATTAGCGTGATGTGGAAATGAGTGTGTGGCGAGGATTCGGATGGACAAAAAAATGTCAAGGCCGGGGCAAATGAGTCTGCGTACTCTGCCATGCAACACTTTCTCCAATTAAGCACCAATAATACGATAGAAACTTGTTTTTATTGCATTTTTGAGAATGTAGATATTTTTCCCCGTTATACAACGCACGATAAAAGGTAATTAATCGAGCTTTTATATGCAAGATCTGCTCTGATTAAATGCCGATTACAAAAGACGAAATTTATTTTCACAAAATTTTTGAGAACCTCGAAATATTTTACTTATTGCATAACATGATGTTCGTCAAAAACTAAGCAATCGCGATCTTATATTAAATACCAATTACAATAATCAAAATACGTTTTCAGTAATTTTCTAGAACATTGAAATATTTTACCTATTGCGTCTGCCAAACATTAATTAATTATGATTTTCTATTTGAATGAAATTTCTAAAATCATTTTATTAAAGTAGAGATGAAACTGCAATTTGTAAAATTATGTAAATGCTTTCGGAAACTGTTGGCAGTTTATGAGTCGTGCAATTTATATTTAATTGAAGAAATTGCATTGCATTTACATTAGAATTGTATATTGCTTGTTGAAATTAATTGTTCAGTTAATTGACAAAGTTAGCACAGATAACTTTGTTTGAATTTTTCATTGAACGTTCAATAAAATATGATAATTTAATTTATGATAAAAATAGAGAGTTTCCGCTTTCCTCGGACAGTACAATGAAGGCTTCGTTACGAAATGGTATTTATGTACTTCTTTGACGAATCTTCTATTTGAAACTTATTGGAGTCGTAGAGTAATAAAATTAATACTGCTGTTCGCAAAGAGTTTGTTTTTCTTTGCTATTTACAGGCTTTGTGCAGCTCCGCCGAAAATAAAGTCTGCTCCCCCTGGGACGTGGAAAATGGGATGCAGCGTCAGCTTTTCAGCGAAACGCTTCGCGAAACTTGACTTTTGAGAGCTTAAAGAGCTCGAACTAACTGTAAATTCCTTCTTAACGTCTTTCACGTAGGCAGTGCTGCACTTTGTATCTTCTTCGCTTCTCGGGACAAATTGTGATTTAAATGACTCCAGGCGAAAAAGAATTATAGCAAAGAATTTTATTAGTTTGCTTGTATTGCTTCTCAGGTAATTAGTTCGCAAACGAATTATCTGTATCAAAGACTTCGAAAGACTCGCATTAAAACTTACGAATGTAATCTCGTCAGATATTTTACATTATATTTACAGTACAAAAATATGTAGAAATTAAAAAATGTCATACGATAATTCCATATTTCCAATTTAAATAACAATTAGTAAAGTTGTACTTGAAAAATAGTTAATAAAAGTGCATTTTAGAAAGATCTCTTTACATTTCGGTTCGCTTATAATTGAACTCCATGATAAGAAACGGTATACCGCAAAGTTCAACGGTTAATTAAATATTTCGGGTTTAATTTTCGTTCGCTATTTCTTGCTTAATATATCGAACGCAAGCTTCAATAATTAATTATTTCCCGTCTATCTTCCAAACAAACGTCTGGAACGGAACTTCAATTATTCTGCTGCAATTGAATATCCACTATTTACAGTCGACGGCACGATGAAGACGGAATTATCTTCAACCTTCCTTCGTGTACATCGTTTCTAGAAACGACGTTTACGGCTTTCCCGAGATCTCGAATTGCTCGGTGCAGTGTCCTGTTAGTGAAGAAGTGTTTTAAATGGCATTACATGTCTTTATCAGTTCGTCTCGGTATCCTGTCGATCCGTTCTGTTGCCTAACTTCATGCTAAGAATTCCGAAATGTTTTACCGCCTCGCTGCTTCCTCTAGGATTCTGTTCATCTTCGCGTCTCCTGAACTTTAACTTTGTACAACGAAACTTCCCCTGGGTTGTTGATCAATTCAGTTGAATTTGCAACATAATGTGTATAAAATGTTTCAAAACTGGTAGTGTGATCAGTTCAGAGATTTTATATACGAAAATTAGTCAAATATACAGAGATCATAATCGGTGCTATTTTAAATTTTGTTAGAAGAATGCGGTCTCGTAAACTGCGAAACTATATTACTGAACTAAATGACCAATGAAAAACATATAAATATAAACATATATCTGAAATCAATTATAGAAAATGATTTCATTCAACAAACAGTAAACATATTAGTATGTCAAATCTCATTTTTGCAACAATGATCTGCTACTATCGGAGCATGGAGTTTAATATTCGGAGGATGGATTACTAATTATCAAATTTATAATATGATTGTAACTTCTAATGCATTTATTATATTTTTTTTATAGTTATAACGTTCATAATTGGAAGATTAGGAAACTGATTAGTATGCATAATAATTGGAGACCCACCTATAGTATTTAGCCGTATAAATAATATAAGATTTTCATTATTAATTCCATCTTTACGTTTACTAATTTCAAGAAATATTTTTAATTTTCGATGAGCAACTTTAAAATGTTATCCAAGACGTATTTAAAAGTTACGCACACTGTGCACAGCTTTATAAAGCTCACATAAGATTATGGTTGAGCTTAAATATAAATGAAAATTTTCTATCGAAATACTTTATTTTTAATCCTAGAGTTAGCAACGTCTGTTACGATTCCTTATATTCTTCTACAAACGTACTAACGTGCGCTAAGCGAATATTCAATCTTTTTTTTTCTTAATACTTTACCCACTGGGCATTCGGCTGTAAACATTTCTGTTATTATAGGGTAATTAAATCTACTAACATTTTTATATTTTCATAACATTGGCATTAAACAATGTTTATTTTATCTACTTTATTTATTTTATTAATCGCGAAAGGTACATAATATTTAAAAAATTATATAATGATATTAGAAGTTACAATGGTACTATGTAACACTTTTATCTCAATAGCAGATGAAAAATTATTGATTGCCATGACAACCAATTCACAGGCTACCGATCGGAGAAAAAAAAGCCGATTTATAGGCTACCGGTCGGTGAAGTATTAATAATATAAAACAATAGATTTCCTTCTATTTGTATCGCAAGATGTATTTATTTGAAGTATGACACCAGAAATGAGCCACAAATGGTCGATTTAAAGCATGGCATAAAAATTTATGAAATATTATCCTGGAATTTTTCATGCAACTATTACTGAGGATCTTACGAGGGATACCGTTTGCACGTCCTATTTATGAAAGTTATTGAAATATGAAGAAAGTATTATGAGAGAACGTTATCTGCACAAGTCGAGTCGCAATAATAGTTCAACGGCTGGTTATTTCGAACACTGCTCCATCTCCTTGTGCCTTTCTTTTATGTTCCGATCATTTGACAAAGCAGTCTCTACAAAATTTGTACGTCTTCACCGTTATGACAAAATTGAATCTTGAAAGGAGAGCATCGATCAATCTGTCACACACAAGAAAAAAAGCCCACATTAAATAAACGTAGACGTAAACTTGGAGCAATATTTTGGAACGCGAGATCTCCGAGAATTCGCTTGGGAAATAAACAGTTCTACGTGCGAACAGACGGTTGCATGATCATACAATTTTCTAGTTTCTTCGCAGGATATCACTTCGCCGCTTGCGTGCATAATGATTTTATTTTTTTACACTGATTCGCGATGTACATATTGTGATACTCATCACCGTGCTTTACGTATTATTTACTATGAGAGTTTACCATGACTTCATTGGCTTTCCCTTGTTTGCATCTTCTCAGAAAATGATATTTATGCGTTAGTAAAATAATTGCTGTTATAACATATTAAAATTCTATATCATTGTGAAATATGATAGGTGATTTTATTTCTCCAAAATGTTAGTGTAACTTTGTGTATTTATTTGAAGTACGAGCTTACGAATGAAATACAATCGGCCGAATCGTAATTTACCAATTATGTAATTTAAAAATGCTATCCAAGCTTTAAATTAAATGAAAACTAAACAAACTATGTACACGTGTGTGAACATTATTCAGGGGTTGGGTAAGTAAAAATAAAAGAGAAAAAGTATTGTATTTCATAAAAAGTATTGAAAATAAATCATTATATGTATATAGGCAACCTTATGAATAAATAAGTGAATAGTGAATAATTTGAATCACAAAGTGTGAAATGTGAAACATAGAATAAAAAAGGAAATACAAATAGTAAAAATTATTGCATCTCATAAAGAGTATTAGAAACAGATAGTTACATATATATACATATATATGACCTTATGAATAAATTAGTAGTATATCACGAAATCTATTAACCCGTAAATAAATATAGTACATCACAAAATGTGTTAAATGCAGAACATAAAATAAAAAAGCAAAAAAGTCGAGTAAGCTTAAATAAAGGAGAACAAAATATTGTATTGCCTAAAGAACATTACCAATAATTTGTCACACACGTAGATAATCTCGCAAAATGTACGAAATCGTAAAAATATCTAATAAATCATGAAATGTTAAATGTGGAGCATGGAATAAAAACTGTGAGATCGAGCCTCATAATTCGATTCTCGCCGGTAAAATAACTGAAAATCGGAGTGCGATTCATTAAGAATTAGCGTCAGCCAGTGAGAAAAAACTCGGCGGGTGGTTATTCCGTGATTAATTTCCACTGCTTAAGTGGTGGAAATCATTTCAAACCGGGCCCAAGGAAGTTACCGATGAGCAACGCGAAGGAAGATCGCGTCGACTCCTGAGAACGTTGAGGAGGCCGATGCCCTAATTCAGTCAAATCGACGGATAAAATTGGACGAAATTGCACTGGAAGTAGGCATTGCGCACGGCACGCTGTACTCCCACCAAATGGAAAAAGATACGGCTGGAAAGCGTTTCAGCACGAACGGCGAAGCTAAGCTAGGAAACCATGTGTGCGTTTTTCGAAAGCCAAACTGGCAAACTGGCTTTCGGTGGCGAGTGCTCGCAACCGTTTTCAAGAGTTGCGTCGCATCGTGAGCGAAATGGCCGAATAAAAATTTTGGTTGCCGATCTCGTAGCATGAAGGATTCCATTTTATTCGGCCGTATTTTCTTTGAGTTACTCGGGGAAAACGTTGATCGGAACGCTCGATCTTTGGTCTCTGTTTACTGTTCCCGTGCGAAAGGAAAGCGTCATCGTGCGCGATATTTATCGATGACGAAGTAGAGCGGAAAAACGAAGAAAGACGTAGAAAATTTGTTGCTCGCCGTTCTTTCGCGATGCTACGGTCTCGCATCGCTGGGTGAAATGTTACCGCCTCCGCTTCCTCGATCCTCCAGCTCTTTGTCTTCCTCTTCATCGTATTTCAACGCGGCTGTCGTAAAAGCCCGCATCTTGTATCATGCGCACGCAAGAAAGACCCGGTGTCGTATGCTTATTTATGGATGCCGCTCAGTATCCCTCGGCACGATTCACGAATTGATCGGTTCGCATCGAAATTCAACTATGACGTAAATGTGCGCTGCAATAGAACCTGCGGAACTACGCGATACGAAATCTTTTTGCAAATATTTTTAGCAAGATTTAGGGGAAAAGTAATAGCAGCTTGCGTGGTAGTCAGAGACCATAACTGTTATAACTTTATGCATTTATGGTGGAAGTGGTTAGATAAAACGCAAAACTATGAAGACTTTAGAAGCATTTGAGAATATCGTTACATTATTGTTATTGTACTAGAACTCTGGAAAGAAGAAATATTATTTCATTCAATTCCTGTTCTTTACAATGTATGTAGACAATTTTTATTTTGCGCACAGATCCGCAGTCTATTTGTAACCGAAACGAGAAAAAATTGAAGTGTAGTCATTACATTTTTTCTTAAAATGATTTTAGTCACTAGTTAGTCATTATAAATGACGAATCTTTTTAGTTACCAATAACCATTATAAATGACGAAAATTTTAATTCATGACAGATAAACATTATGGATGACGAAAATTGTTTTTGGTTATGGATAACCATTACGGATAATCAGAATTATATATTTGTTAATAATAATAATAATAACGAATAATGATTATCGAAGGTCCGAATTTTATGTTGGTTACCGATAATTGATAGCGGTATTTATAAACGGTGTTGTCAGATTAGTAAGTATATCATACACATCTTCATTTATAATGAGATTTCTAATGTAAGAAAAATTCGAATTATTTTAAACGAGGGTAGTAGCAAATGTTTTTATTCAATCAAAAGTTTTTATCGTTTTAATAATATCTCTTTAAAATGCACGTTTTTATTGTAACCATTTTTTATAACTATTGCAATTTTAAAGATAAGTAAATAAATTGTGAAACACCTATCTACACACGTAAGGGGTGTTTTTACCCTAAAGAAACGAATTTGGGCTGATAATAAAAATAATCAAAAACTGTTTCGGTCATAACGGTTGTTGGTAACCAAATTATTTCATATTTTCATCATTCATAACTATTAATTGGTAGCTACAATACGTAGAAGTTCATTTTTTCTAATCCTTGCATTTTAAAACATTTTTGGTTTGCGAATAAAAATCAATTTTCTACCAATGATGTATTCCTATCAAATCTTTTACATAACTGTTATTTCTGGTGTCTGATGGTAAAAATTTGTCTTGACTAAATAGGTCAAAAATAATGAAAGAGAAACGCTGTTAATTTTTATAGTGCACGAATGTTTCGTAAAAGTAAATTCAGGTGTTACTTTTATATGACTTAGCTACTTAGTTACTTTTATACGTCTGCTCATTTTCTTTTTAATGGAGTTGTCGTTATTTTCAAGTAGCTTTCAGTGGCCGATGTATAGCTAATAATAAAAACCAAGTTTTAATACTGTACTTTAATACTGTACGTATTAAATTTTATCCGTATTACTTCATACTGCTTGTTGTTAACACATTTTTTGCGGATCACAGATCGAGCTTTATTCACACAGCTACAGGGATCATATCAGTGAAAATCTATCAATAAAGTTTGAAAAGATCCACCTTTTAAAAAACATATAATATTTTCAAAATGATAAATAAGATTTTGATAACAAATTATAACGAGGATATCTAAGTGTAGGGATAAGGCGGGTGAATAATTAAATGTCTAACAGTGCACGAATTTGTATATATAACAAATAATATAAATTGATATTTGCCAAAACAACAATAACAATAACGAGAAAATAATAACAATAATAATGTAAGGGTAACAACAATAATGCAGGAAAATAACAATGATGAAACAACGATAATGGTTCTAAATAAAAGAAAATATCGCGGCGATACGTCTACTAAGATCTCTCACGTTAGTCTGCTGAACGCTTTCTCTCAGCTGTTCATCTGGCAAGGAATGTGCGGTCGTCCTAGACATCGACTTTCCGAATTGCTAAAGAAAGGGAAATTTCCTCTTCCACAAACCATAGAAAGAATTATCTCCAAGAAAAACAATTCAGAATAGTCGTCGCCTATGAGAACTATCAAGCGACCAGGCCCAGGGTCTGAACTTCGTCACATTTATAATCGACCCTTGAGATCCGGCCGCCTACGGTACGCACTCGCGAAGGCTAGAATTTCCACGTCCAAAAATTCCTTCCTTCGCATGTTGCGGGTGTGCTATTCCTTTCGCTGCGAACAGTGCCTATAGGCGCCGTACATTTGTTTTGAATAACTGCAAAATAATGACCATTAATTCGTTTATGTTCGTCGCGTTAACTGCATACGCTTCTTGTGCAGAGATTTTTTCGGATAATCAAATAATTTTATCCATAAATTGTGCTCCTATCAATTAACAACTAGCGTATCGTGTTATCCGCGTGGACAACCTTCTATGATCGCGCCAGCTGCGGAGAGAGCAATTCTTTTCTGAGCACTCCGCAACGAAAGGGCTATTTACGATTTCAAAGCAGGATTTTTGCAAATATACGAACGGCTCAAAAGCTCATCTGGGTTAATCCACCAATAAATCCAATTAATAATTCACCTTAAAATTGAGATAATTAAGAATTTTGCAAATCAGTTGTAAAAATATAACAATGCCACTAATAATACAAAGCACAATGTTTATTATGTGGTGGCATAGAAAGAAATTTATTCAAAAGAGAATTAACAGAATAATATCAATGTTTTTTTCAGAAAAAATAATTCCCTGTGATCAATTTTGTCTAGTCGTTGTATATTCAATGCAGGTATTGCTATTTATTGACTATTTACGAAAAAATCGATTATATTGATTATCGACCAAAATATCCTATGCTAAAGATGTGTGCTCTGCGCTGATTACACTGATTGGCTTCTGAACCGTCCATAAAACAAAATTAAAGAAAATATTAATACATCTGCCACACATAATTAATTAATAATTAAGTATTAGTTTGTTTTTAAGAATTTGGAAACAACAGATATTCGATCATAGTTTTAGTTTTCTGATACACCAAAAAATGTTTGCATCAAACAAACAGCTGTGGATTGTTATAATTCTTTTAATTATATATATTAGGAATTCCCAGGTCGACGAGTTCATTGTAAGAGAAAACTTCGAAAATGGACGCTCCGCGTTTACATACGTCAATGTAAAAGCGATTGAAACGCGACACAAAGCTGCACTCATACGTGAAATACCTGTAATTAGTTAAATTCGAGACAGTGATAGCTACAAATTTAATTCACCGTTCCACCGTGTACTGTTAATGTCACATCAAATTGCCTTTGATATTTTAATGTATTAACGTTTTATAGTACGGAAATGGTAGTCGGTTACGAGTCCGAAAAGTATTACCATTTTTACGCTTTACATCATAAATCCGATAATCCAACTTTCGCATTATCGATCCGAGGACACGAAAGTGAAAATAAATCCTCAGATTCCGAGCACTCGATTTTAATCGTTTTAGCACGGCTAATTGCTTTTCGCCGATTCGTTGCTATTATAAGTCATTACCATTTAAAAAGAAATTTTAAAATATATTTCTAAATTTTTCTTTCTTCTTTAAATCCATAAATCGATATTACTCGTTATAGTATTCTGTCGTAGTACTCATGTTAATAGAAATTTTAATTATGATCTAGAATATAAGTCTTTATGTATAGTTAATTTTAAACCATGTGGTCGCTAATGACTTTGCAGTTACTGCGACCACGCTAAAATAAATAAACTTATAATAATAATAATGATAATAACTATTAAAAAACTATCTTCGATGTGTCTATTCGTAGCATTGTATTAATTGAACAACTGTGAAGTAAAATAGAATCTGTGTTCTTATAAGAAGTCTATTCAAACTTTTATTTTACTTATTGCATTTTATCAAAATATAAGTAAATGCAACGAAAAGAGGTTTCTAATGTAATATGGAAATTTCATACATTTACTTCATTACATCACATCAATAAAACTGTTAATAATATTATTGAATTCTTACCATGTGAAACAACGCAAAATAATTGCACTCTTATTTTGTGACACAAAAAACTCACAATTTAAGATAAAAATAAATAATTACATAAAGGAATATCAAGGAGCAATATAAATATACATATATACATAGATTTCTTCTTTAATTAATTTAGTAAGTTGACAACAATGTAACGGATATATTTGATCTACTAATTTTTGCAATAAATGCATAAAATCCAACGTCTAAACATAGCAAATCATTGCTATTGGAATATCGTAGCTTATAGATATAATTGTTAATTAAATCGAAATTAAACGACTCTCGAGTTCAAGTACAGGTCCGATGCTAATATCAGCAGCACCTTTTTGACAGGAACAAGTAAAAATATTTCGTGACCTCGAAATATTAATTTGTCAATATAGAAAACCACAAGTCTCGTGTAACGTTTGTCGGTCGACCCAAAAATAATAAGGAAAGAAAAACAGAATGAATTTTTTAACATGACCGGTTATTCCACTAGGCTTTCCAATTACTGCTGCAGAAAGGGGATGCTGAACTGTAAAAGTTTTAAGTACTTTTTCTACGAGGGTACGCGAAAGCTGCATTCATAAGGCGCAGGTACCCTAAAGTGCAGGAAGGAAGTCGATGGTACGACTAGAGAAGGACGAACTCGATGGCCCGGTGGCCAGGGGGACGAGGGTTAAAACGCTCTGTGAATTTTCTCGCAATCGAGAAACTTTCATGGACGTCGGCCTGTAATTAATTTAATTGACGGAATGGTCAGCGCGTTTAGCAACGCAATTAAGGAAACATTTCTGGGTGATTCTGGGGAACGAGCCAGATATAAACGTTGAAAGAAACAGTTTGTGCTTGATACCAGGGATCTCCGTATACAGCCGCTTGCAGAAAATATTCATTTCTGAATTGATAAGACCGAGAAAGCAT
>CM052168.1:2355234-2372146 GCA_028455555.1 Augochlorella aurata | reverse complement strand
TAATTTCGATTTAGACTCATGTTCGTAATTATTTAGTTCAAAATTTTTTAATTTCAATACTCTTATAATTGTTAGTAATTGCTTGAGCTTGTGTATTCTTTTCTGCGATTAATGCATCGGAAAATTCTAAAATTTTGCATAATTTATTGCACTTTAAGAGAACGTTGCACAATGTTATCAGTAAATCTACCACTGTCAAAATGATCCGTCAATTATTCTACAAATCTACAAACATTAGTGATTCTTTCATGAAAAATGTTTGAATAAATTACATGATTGGAACAAGTTTTATAGTAAAGATTTTACAAAATCGAAATTAGTTGGGCCTTCTTACTAGTTCCTCTAAGTCGTAGAAAAGTCAACTCTATTTTTCAAGAAATATCAGCCCGTGGTAACGGCAAGTTCAGAAGCTGCAGACTGTTTACGAATGTATAGACTGTTATATTTTTCATTGCAGATTCGTCAATCATTACTGAATACGAACCGCGTTTTTCTTTTTTCAGGCGAACCTGGCAGTCACGTGTTCGGAAGCATCAGCGACGGTGTGTTCCACGGAAAAATAATTTCGCCTCGCAGTGGCGCGTGGTACGTGGAAAAGGCGCACTATTACTTTCCACCATACGAGATAAATGACACGCTGCATTCTGTGATCTATCATGAAAATGACGTCCATGATCCGTACAGCCATCTTCGAAAAGGTTTGTTGAGTAACCCACCATTATATTTCGAACGGAAACAGCGACACCATAAATATTCCACGCTAGAAAACTCATGCACGCGAAGTCTCGTTGCCGAGGCTCTTCCCAAATTCATCCTTATTATCTTGTTTATTCATGTAACAAAAATGCGTCTACTTGTCTTTGTAAAGATAATGCATTCTTTTTAATAAATATGGAGATAATCACAAATAGTATAATATCAGACAAAACAATAAATGCATAGCAATATGAAGAGTTATTCTTATGTAATCATGCAAAATGTAAATCAAACTTCTGCAATTGTTAAAAATATATTTTCTGCACAACGCAGATGATAAATACTCTTTGGACATATGACACGGATGTACCGTAACACATATTTTGGAGCTATTGAAAACAACGTTTCACAATCGAAATTTGTTAGAAAATATTGTTTCATAACATCTAAACCTTGAGGTATTACAATGACCCAGTATTCATCGACCGCATTGGAACATTGTGCGCTATTCGAGAGTCAAATATTTGCAATCTCATAATCAAATTTCGAGTGTTTATGCAAACTCGCGCTTCATCAAATTCGTTTATAGAGGCTACAATGATGTTACAAGTTATCTGGTCCCAATGTTGCATATTTGATAATACAACAATTGCTATTTTGCTTTAATGCAGGTTTTTACTTTATTGTGCTTCACTCATTTATATATGCTTTGAAATAATAAAATTGACTGCATAAAAATGAATTTATAAAATTAAATTCATAAAATATACTCTATAAAATTGAATTCATAAATTGAATTCATAAATTGAATTCATAAAATTGAATTTATAAATCCTAATTTCCAAAATTGAATTTATAAATCCTAATTTCCAAAATTGGATACATAAAATTAGATTTATAAAATTGATTTCATAAAATTGAATTTATATAATTAAATTCACAAGATTCAAGATTAATAAAAAGGATACATTAGAATCAGTTTCACATAAGAATGTGCAAAGGAAATCTTCAATATTTATATATGGTGTTCACAAAAGAAATTTCATTTTTCTCGTCTTGCATTTTAAGTGTTTTACACAAATAAAAGTATAAACGGTACGAAAATTTCTTCGAATATTCGAATATTTGCTCATTCAATCGTATTGGTTAATGTGTGTAAGTCAATCGAATTGCAACACATTAGTCAATCAGTATGAGGTTTGCGAATTACAACTGTACGTTGGCAATAGGTCGCGAAATTGGATAAACAAGTCCCTGAGGTAGTACATACATAGTCAACTAAGCAAACGGAATTAACAGTTTCTGAATAGATAGTTCGCATTTTACATCATTACTTATCACTGATTCGCCTGAAATAAATAAACTAATACAATTTAGCCAACGGTGGAAATGTTTTCAAGCCAGACGCAAACTACTGTATATCGTGAACCAGAGTTAGGCATATTTTATTCAAAAAAAGAATCAAATTTTATTTGTTTAACTTATTCGAGATATTATTCGAACACAATTTTATTCGAAAAATTGTTTCGAAGAATTATTCGAATAAAACTATAAACCGAAGAATTTATTCGAATCATTATTCGAATAAAACTTTATGTACGAAAAAAATTTTGTTCGGAAAATTTAATCGAAATATTGTTGAAATAAAAATTTATTCTTGGAATACCCAATTCTTCTGCGAACCAAAGAGCGCTAAGGATTTCATACTCTGTGCCAATTTCTAATATATTTTGGAAACAATTATAGGAGTGTATTAATACTAGTCAGAGATTCCAATCAAACAGTTATTAAACTGAAAACTTAGAGGTAGTTCGATATCGTACATTAAAAGTACGTAGAACAAATTTTCTTCTTCCCAGCGATAGCTGGAGACGAAGTTATTGAACAGTATTTTTCAAAGACTTCTTTTTACGTTATACCTTTCGTTCCCTTCGCTGTGCTCGTTTTTAACGAATCGAATCTTGAGATTACTGTTGAATTCACCTAAATATAGGGTGTTCCAGTTTCATCTCTTATTGAAAATATTTTGAAACATTCGCTGAATGGAAGAAGAGAACGCTTTCAGCGTCTTACCGGAGTGTTGCTAGGTGGAAACGTTGAAACACGAGCATAGGTCATTTACGCTTGTTTAAATGGAACCGTGTATTTTTAAACGGCCAGATCGATGCAGCCCGCCACTTCTTATAGAAATATATTAACCTATTTATGTCGAGGAATCATCAATTTAGGAGATATTTCAATCCTGATACCGATTAAATTTCTGTATCTGGGCTGTGAGAGTACGGTTTGATATCAAGGATATAAATACATTTTCGTGGCAATCAGTCAAGTAATATTATTCTCCACGGGGCAGCTGGTAAATTAATCATCGTTGGATTCGTAATATGTACTTATCACATTTGCCGAATGTCGCGATTTGCACTTGTTAGGTTGCCAGACATGCAATCATCCTTAACTTATGATGTCGTCTGACAGGAAAAAGTTGGCTATAGTAATAGTAATCATTCACTTGTATTATTTTTTCACTTGTAATATCATTCGTCTCGTAATACGAACGTATGTTTTCGTCTTATATTCATTATTCCCCCATATTAGAATTAATAGATTTCTGCTATTTGTGAAAAATTTGATTTGCCATAATCTTTATATGATTTATAATACGAATATAATATAAATATACTTTAATCCAAATATAATATAAATAATCCAAATAGCATACAAATAAGCACACAAATAATACGAAAAGTAGACATATTATCTACTATATTTCCGTATGTTAGCCAGAGGAAAAAGCGTGTACAATAATTTTGTATATAAATTTCTATATATTTGTATATAATCTTTTGTATATAAATCCATTTGAAGAAGAGTAGAAGGAAGTGTATGATGGATCAATGCTCCGGATATTTGTTCGGCCACGTAGCGACAGACGAGCGAACATTGCGATTTCACACTCGCGAAACTTCTCCTAATGATGGCATCTTTCGGCAACGCGCAGTCTTTCGAAGCTGCGAGCCAGCTAGTAGAGTCAGCGAAAGAAAGATGTCAAGTTTGTCGGCGGAGGTGGTCTCGTTTGGGTAACTGTTGAACCATTATGCTCTGCGGAGTTTCTATAGATTGGTCGGATAGTTTGCGTCAACACAGTACTTGCAGCGTAGCGGCGTCGCGCGACTCTACATTTACACACTCGGATGGTCATTCCTTTGCCGTTTCTCCCCGTTTCGAACCGTCGAATGACAGGTTAGATTACATTGCGAAGCATCCTTAAAGGCTCAACCAACCGTATATGGTTTTTCACCGAATTACTTTAACGACGCACGCCGGCATGCACAAGTAACTGCGTAAAGCCACTTCTTACCGTTTCGGTGGAGGTTTGGATTTACCATTTTTGAAATTTTCGAAATTGTCAGCCTGCTAATACACGGACAAAATCAACACTTTATTCTGAAATGGAATAAGTATTCCTTCTTTCGATGATTTTAGTAGGTAGACTGCTGATTTTTATGTGAAATAACAATTGTCATTTCGTTCTTTAATCATCTTATTGAGTCGAACATAATGCAATAGTATTTTCAAATTCTTTATACGTTTTTACTGGTCTGTATCTATTAATTTTTGTCACGAGATGACAGCATTCTTAAGTTCTTGTAATGTCATCTTAGTTTTGTAAATTATGAATGAATGCTGTAAACCATATCCGCCAATTTTTGTCATGAATACATCAAATCTACTGTCTAATTATTACGAATTTCAAACATGATGCACAAGTAATCACGGTATCACATCCTTTCTTGATTGTCTGGAATCATTCCAATAAGAAATGATCTACCAACGCGTGAAACGATAAAGAAAAACGATTAAATGAAGAACAAAAGCGATATTAATTCAAAAGAAATCAAATCGTATTTGTAACACCCAATTGTGAACATTTAGATATAAAAGTTTAAAGGTTCGTTGAAAATGTCCCTGTAAATCGCTGATTCATTTATCGCGAAATGCAATTTGTGGAATTTCCCGAGGCAACAAATTCTAACGGCAAAGCTTGATGCCTTGCGTTAGCTAGAGCCGTGTCGTAAGTTACAGTGAAAAATCTATCTGGTCCGAAAGTCGCAGATAGTTAAATTTCCTCCGTGCGGCAAAAATCTGTAGAACTGTTCCTACACAGCGAAGGTTTGAATGTAGAGGTTGAACTCAAACAGGTAGAATGTCTAGGTCGAGCTTCGGGACTTTCAGGATTTAAAAGAGTGCTTAACGATGCGAATAGAGTCCCACGTAGACGCGGAACATTGCGCCTTCCACTCCATTTACCTCGAAGAAAGATATACACCGAGGACATTGCGTGTACGCGTCGCTCCGCCTTTCCAGTGACTTCGTCTTTGAAGTCTATTGCGGAGAACTGATAACTTCCTCTTCCACGGACTGCCTTTTACCGTCCCCCAATAATAATAACTAATCGATGTTACCAGCATATCGATCGCGGAAGAATTGTTTTCGATTGTTCCGTGGTTCTGTGAACTTAGAGGCCAGAATTTATATTGGTTTGTCGGCAGGGTATATCGATTATTGGTTTATCCGAAATACTTTAATTTCCTGAGTGCAACTATTTTTTGGACGCAGGAAATAGAACGTGCGTTTATCCGGAGAATTTGTTGAAGTTGCGTTTTGTTGTAAATATTGGTCATAAGAAATATTCTCTGATGTTAAGCTCCTTATACTGTTAGTATTATAATTTGTACGATTTAATCCTGCGGAAGTTTCGCGTAATACTGTAGATAACTTCGAAATATTGAAGATAATATTTGTTTACAGTCGCTCGTATTAATTAGATGAAAACGCTCTTATAATTGGGACTGAAAAAAAGTTCTGGGATAAATATTTGATCAAAATAAATTATGATGATCGTTTAAAGAATTATATTTCTCGAATAGATCTACTGTTGTCTGGTTCTCTAACAGTGGAACATGATATTGTTATACAAATATTGAACACATATAATAAGAGAGTTAACAGTATTGAAAGGAAACATTAATGAAAATATTTGATTAATTGAAGTAACAGACTCTTCATTCGTCTGGCCAATTCGTCTAATTAAATGCATCCTAAGAAATTAGATTTTTTACAAAAAGATTGCTTCCGTTAGCGTTACGAAATAAATTTTTCTTGAACGTTTTCCAAAGACTGTAGTAATACGTACTAATTTCAGACAAAAAATAAGTGCTTGAAATTATGAATGAAGAGTTTTTTGTCTTGAACTAGCGGGTGTTCCCTAGCGTGAAGTTAATCAACTTCTTACGAATTAAACGAACGGACTCGGTAAAAAGCATAAGGAATCCACCGCAGTAAAGTTAACGTGAAATATTACAGAACGTTTTCCAGTCATAAAATTCAAGATTCGAGCGAAACTAGCGAAACTTTACTTGATTGCTCGGTGGTCATAACTAGACTGTGAATCTTCATGCAGATTTGCATTTTTACGCAACTTTAGACACGCGAGTTCAGACAATAAGAATTATATTGGATTTCAACATAAATAAGTTAGTTCATAATCAACATATTTTCTTATTTATTATCGAAGTTCAGAATTTTTTCAATTGATCACGTAATCATTACCGCTTGTTATTAATCACAAGTACGCACATTCGCAAAGGATCGCAAATAAATTCTTGGAATTAGAACATGCTTGTACTCCTAATATATTTATGTTAATTTATGTCTAACATGTAAATTAATATTTACCACCGAGTGTTTTGATTAAACCGGAATACGTAGAAAACGATGTTAATATTGCACATTAGAATGTGTTATTACTGCATAATGCATTAGCAATGTAGTAATAACTCAGCCCCGTATTTCACGCGACTGTAAAGCATAAAATAAGCATTTAGTTAACTCTTCCGCTGGCTGCCGCGTTTAATCCTTAATGAACTTCCGAACTCGACTTCAAATGGACCTCAGAACGACTTATTTACAACAACAATCAATATTAAGGAATACTTTCTCATATCATCATTGTTTAGAAAAAAATATCTAAAAAAATATTTGTTAAATACTAAAAGGTAACTTACTTTCATCATCCAATTAAAAATAACAAAGTCGATGTTTTCTTTATATTGTAAGAAAACAAATTGAAAGACTATATTCGACACAATTATAGTAAACGTTATTAATGTTTTATAAACAGTGCTTTGAGAAATAACAATAATACAATATTCCATTCTGCTCACAAATCGTAATCAAATGACCCCACAATACGAACCGGATTCATATAATCGTAATTCTTTAATTGCAATTATTTCTGGTATCTCTTGTTGGCATCAAATTGTGACGCAGAATATTGCATTATTATTATTTGCAAAAAGGGCTGTTTTTTTACAGTCTTTCAATTTATTTTCTTAGAATATAATGCAGCATTGATTTAATTCTTTTTAACACGTTGAGTGCCACGTCCGCCATCGGTGGCGGACATTAGACTTTTCGTTTAGGCCGCGTCCACCACCGGTGGCAGACAGCGTGTAAAAAACACTGGCCCTACAATACCAGCGCTTCTAAGCGGCGCGCGTGGCCTCAACGGGATTGCCTTAGAAATACGCGTGGCACTCAACGTGTTAATTATATGATGCAAGAGGGTTAATCCTTTAGTATTTGATAAATTTTTTATATTAGATACAATTACATTAGTTGTCATCTTTTATATCAAATGACCCGAGCGGAAGTTCCAGCACGGGTCACCAATGACCCAGCAAAGCACACCACGTCTAATTCGTTTTTAACATCTTTGGAATATTCTCATGGACAAATAGCAAAAAATTGCTGCAGACTTCAACTTCTTTGTTTTATTATACTTCATTTATTTGTACCTTTTATTTACATAATATTAAGAAACAGCTATTATTAAGTTAATATTGCCAAACAGTTATACGATACTACCATCAACGAACATCATCAATTCATTTACATTCGAAGGATAAAACAATACCCCAAAGCTACAAAATCCAACGCGCTATCATCTCGTACAAAACTTCTGATGCCGTCGTGTTAAAAACGGAACTCTCACTTTTGTTACACGTTCCACTCGCGAGCTCTGCACCAGCGTCTACGTACAGGGGTTGAAGTCAAGTTCGTCCATCGCCGAAAACTGGAACGAGAGACCAGAATGTCTGTGCAACGCAAATAGTCAATTGCCGGTTGGAACGAGTTCCGCCGCGCCGTACAGGGAGATTACATTTTCGGAATAAAGGCCCCGGGGAGCCGTTTGATAGCGTGAATTCCATGCGCTGTTCGCGATATCATTACGGAAGAAAGTAGTCCATTCGAGTGTGCATGTATAGCGCTCGCAGGAGCGTGGGCAGGCAGGGAATAACAGAACCGAAGGAGTTCACCGAATCCGAATTAGGTATGGATGGCGACACTTCCATAGGTACGCATGCGGATTTCGCCCGAGTGCTACGATCTACGGCCCTGTTTACAGCAATTGTGTAAATAACCAACGCTTAAATAAACACTGGCCGGATCGCGTATAATATTTATCGCGACCCGTCGTCCATATTGCGCTACGTGGACGGACTGCCGCCATCTTGCTTGTTTGCGTACTGGATATACGTGCGTGCCGTTATGAGTCTGCAACATTAATGCTCCTCGGGACTGGCAGAATCCCGACGAATTCCTACACACCAGGAGAAGCCGACGACGGACCTTGCACATTCGGTGTTAGTTGTGTCCTCGATGCATCTTCCGATGCTGCATTATGAATTAACAAAATAAAGCTATACATTTGAATCACAATGTCTTATTTTCTTTCACTTTTATTTACAAGTTAGCTGTTGCATTTCTTTGACAAGTGCCTAAGCTACTGTAATTATACCGTATATCTTTGATTTTTTCATGTTTTGTTTAAATACAACGATTTTATAAAATATATAATTTAATCAAGAATATTAAAGAAAAATATTAATATCCTTCATAACTAGTTAGCTGAATGGTTAAATAGTTTAAATGATTTTGCTTATAATTGAAACAAACGAAGCGACACACAGTTAATTTCCATTAACAAAGTCCTTTTTTCAATTGTGTACCATTTTTAATGGTTTTCTTCGAGAGAAAGTCATTACGTTCAGTGATGATGTCAATTTATTATCCATAACGATTAGTGGGTATATTTAGTGGTATATTTAATTATTTTATTTACCAATAAAATAAAGTTTCAAGCATTATTGACTTGTCCCACTTTTTACAAAAATCTACCACTGTAGTGCCGTATCCCAACAACGATGGAAATGTTTCTTTAATCAGTTCCCCGTTTATCTATCGTCCCTGTACATGCCAGAAATGTTCGGGTATCTGGGGTGACGCTGCTGGAGCTTTTGATCTTCGTATAATGTCCATGAGTATGTATAGTAACTGAACCGAATGTCTAATTTATTGAACAATATCTAAAGAAATATTTCTAAATATTGCAATTAGGTTTTCTTTTAACTTTATTTAGCTGATCCTGGAACAAACAATTAGACAATTGAAAAATAAGCGTTTTGTAAGCCTTGGTAACTTGCATGCACTCCGAAAATTTCATCGAAATTGATTGACGTTGTTATGAGCTATGAACAATTGTAAATGGAAAAAATCACGGTTTTGTCACGATTTTTGACAATTTCGACACAACGCTGTAAACAGATCTAGATATTTTTACAATCACAGATAAAAAGAGTTAAAAACACACTTCTTTTTTTCAAACTCCAACCAATTGCAGTGTTTAAAAAAAATATGTTTAGACATTTTTTAATAAACTATACTCTTTAACGTCTCGTAAAAATTCAATAGATTCGATTTAAATCTTAAAACGTTATTCCATATGAAATGATATTGAAGGATTTTTGTAAGTCACCGTATGTATGCAGGAGCTGTCCTGATAAGATAGGACACCCGCTTGCCGCTTATCGGCAGATTATCATATTTTCGCGTTAGGAATTGATGTCTATTCGGTGATTTTTCAGACGCGAGCTAAACGGTCCATTGAAATCCTTGTAGCGTCGGGTTACGAATATCGTGCAACAGAATCCGCAGTTTGGCTGCGAATAGACTGCGGATCTTCGTGGAAAAATAGGAATGTTCCGCATCAGTTGTAACAAACAGGAGCCAGAAATTTCTTTTACTCTAACAATTTCTACAAGTTGACAGCAGTATATCGATATTCTTGAACACTTTCAATCTTTCATCTGTTTTAAATGGCACCGTGCCATAAATGTATAAAATCTGTAGTGTACTTATAAGTAGACTGCGGATCTTCATACATTTGTGGCACGTATAAAATATATAAAAAAATTTATATAAAATTATGAACAGAAATTATAAGAAAAATTTAATGATACAGTTACTTTATTTTCAGTTTATTATAATGACTAAAAGAAAATTTTTAATTTGTATAAAGATTTACAGTCTATTAATGACATAGACATCCTATTTTTAGCATGAGGAATTTTCTAATTGAATTTGTTTTTGCAGTCTATATTTCTAATCCGCAGTCTGCTAAGAAGAAACAAAGTTTAATAAATATGATCAAGCGCTTCTTCTGTGCAACCAAAACTGAATGGGACTTCTATTTCAGTCTTACCACACAAAAATTTACTACACTTTGAAAAAAATTTCTTTTCCTCAGTTTTGCATAATATCAAAATAAACATTTGCACAAAGATCTACGATTCTATCATCGTGGACTGTAATCGGATTCGCAATCTTGGATGTAATACTTGCATTCCATTTTTCATTGCAGGTTGATTCTTTCTCTGTCCTTTCGACCCCAATTGGATCGTATTACTGCGAAGAGGCGTATCAATTTTATTGTCATTTGTAAAGAGACGCTATTATAGTTAATAATAACTAGATTGGGGATTTTATTTATATATAACAAAAATAGATAATTGAAATTTAAAGCAAGAAAATATACGAATTTAAACACACCTGCGTATCATTTCCAACTCACTTAAATTATTAAGAAATTTCTTTCTTTCTTTAATAATTTGCAATTGTCGAAGATTACTTTCATTTTGCATAAGGATCTGCAGTGTAGCAATTACAATGGTAGCTGACAACAATTTTCGGTTTAATGTACAAGTTCAAATGTGTAATTTGTTGAACATCATGTTACCACTAGATTTACAGAGCATTAAAAGCAGCTGTTTTCCATTAGTTTATAAAAGCAACAATAAGACATTTATTCTGATTTTGAACGAGTGTGATATAGTAATTTTTGCCACAAGCAACACGTATATTGAATAAATAACTGAGAAATGTAGTTTTACAGTTTGAATAATCGTAAATTAACACTTTACCGACCGGTAACCTATAAATCGGCTTTTCACCCCTACCGGTAGGCTATGAATCGGTTGTCATGGCAACCAATAATTTGCTATCTGTTATTGAGGTATTATTATGTAATTTTTTAAATATTAGATATCTTTCGCGATGAATAAAATAAATAAAATAGATAAAATAATTATTGTTTAATTCCAATGTTATGAAAATATAAAAATGTTTACAGCCGAATGACCGGTCGGTAAAGTGTTAAGAAATTAGTGATCCGTCATTTTACGGGTTTCGTAAACCTAGAGTTAAATCGTGCAAGCTATCGCACAGATTTCAGGGAAACAATTCCCTCGTATAAACCGTACAGAACTACTGTTACCGATATAACATTGACGTATGATAGTTTATTGTGACCGATGACAAATATTGAGTGCGTTTATAGTTTTCTTCTGCTAGTGAACCTTTTTCCTTTCACCAGTCTTTATAACGGTAATCCGTATTAACCCTGCTGCGTACATATCACGAATTAATCCCTCGAATATCTTCACACCGATGCGGCCGGTTATTAAAGCTCCTGGCTCACAGTTAACCCGCCAATAAAACCAGCAGCCACCGCCGCAATTATCTGGGATATCGGGGACCATCGTTGTTCGCTTGTTCTTACTTGTGATTCATCTCGATTCCAAAAAGTGCCAAGGTAATCTAACCGTCGGTGATCGTAATCGGTTATCGATACGCCCTGCCATTTCAAAATTGTCAGTACACGTTGCTATTTGATCTTTTAACACTGTTATGCAAAGAATTCGGATCTGGATATTAAAAATATCCGGATTCAATTATATTATCATACCATCCCTAAAATATGTAAAATTTTAATTTTATTTTTTTATTTATACATATAGGCGGTGCAACCGCTTTATTACAAAAAAAGTTAAAAATTTACCAAGAAGATATACAGTGAAAAAGAACTAGAAAATGTCTTCTGGTGAACGTAAAATAATAATTAATTTTTGCGAATACGAACGTTTGCCTGCATTTTAAAGCATTGCACATAGCATAAATGCATAATGATTTGTTTACTTCTACAAACTTGTTGGCGACGAAATAAAATAGAAATTATAATCATTAATTAAATTATGAAATTAAAAGATCTTGTTGTCGAAGTTTCCAACTTGCCATATATGTATGTAGATTTTGCTGGGAATAATTATACATGTGATGTTTCTTATTATTACAGAATAATACTACAGTATTAGAAAGAATACTCTTCTGTATTACTTTTTTCAGAGTATATAAACGAATCATTTGCAATTCTTGCATTGTTTGGATCGTTGATCGCGTCTGTTTTCTTCTATAAGTTCAAGAAAACTGCAATTGCTTTGAAAGTTTCTCGGGAAGGAAATCCTACTTATATATAAGAAAACACATTATTGTTCGTTACTGTAGCTTGTAACGATTATTCGTTTAGTTTAGATTAACATGGTTTAACACGGTCTTTCACGAAAAATCCTTATTAACACTAAACCTACCATGCGCGGTCAAATGACCGTTTTTGAAATTTCGTTTAGAATTTCTCGTATACAACGTTACTGTATCACCATGTAGTTTATTGACTTTTCCTATAATATACATACGACCCATTTTTCAATATTCACAACTTTCTTTATTGTTTACTTTCCGAAAAAAATTCATAGCATGTCTAGACTACCACGTCATTTGACCGTTTGCACAAGCAACGGCGAAGCAACTTTTAAGGAAACCATACCAACGCGTATTTGTTGGTATAATAGACACAGCATATTTTAGTCTTTAGAGGCCTTCGTCCACGGCCTCAATAGCAAATTGCGCGAGTCACAAATTCGAGATTTCCAAAAGGCCCCGCGTACTGAGGCCCGGCGGCCAGCAGCAGACGGTTGCAGCCGATCCGCGACCGGCCGATACGTGCCGAACAGACCCGGAGGAAATCCCTTTACATAGTCATAAAACTATTAATTGCAGCCAAAACTGGCAAGGGAAAGGTCATAATAAAATTCGTAAGAAATTTTTATTTCAATTGGCAGAAGAGTTTGGGACCGAATATCAGAAGGAGAGACAGCTAAGCAAGGAATGTTCATCGAAGACAATAATAAACGCAGCTACAGATTCTTCTGGACGGAAATCTTGTCAAATAAGATATTGTAAAGTCAATAAGACTAATAAAATTTGTATAAAATGTAAAAAATATGTATGTGGAAAATGTGCAATACAAAATGCTGTAATTTGTAAAAAATGTGCTGAAAATGCATAAAGGTTAACAAAACCTTCTAAATTGAAAAACGGGGAGCGGTTTTTTATTGTAGCACCAGAAAAATATTTTGTTTACTATCCAAATGGCTAAAATCTCTTCCTATATTGAGATTCATATGTTTTTTTGAAACGGTCATATACATGAAATGTCGGTAGATTAGTGTTAAACCATACTATCGTAAAAGCAATCACCAACTATCGATCGGTGTTAGGTACACATGTATTGCTTAAGGATATTGAACCTGAAATATTTGAGCGATCGATAGTATTTATACTTCTCCTACGATATATCTTTGCTTCAGGTTTTGTGTAAAAATGTGGCGTTTACTCTTCGATTCTGTCTATATAAGTAAATAATATAGAACAAGACTGAATTATATAATAATAGAGCAACAGAAATTACTAAGGAAAATAGCAAGGCAGTATGATTCACTTAGATAATTGTACTCTGAAAATAATGTTGCTTTTACCTGCGCACGAACCACAGCACAATTCCATTCGAAGAAACCAACAAAGAAAGCTTTCTATTCGTTTTCATAATTGCAGCATCAGAATGCATAATACTTACATAAAAAAAACCACATTGCTTGAATCTTCAACAATACCCTCGAACAATGCAAGCAGTTACAACGTAGATTCTACATCGATTTGCGTAACAGGAGAAAGTCGTATCACTTTCCTAGTCATAATTAGAAAATAATTGCATAGGAAAAAGCTGAACAGTTTTTCTGTACTAGAGATTGATTTTTTGTTTCGTAACGTATCTTCGCGGACGCCATGAGTCTTTAATATTTATGGATACATAAAAATAACAGTTACTTCAATGCATCAACAGGATTTCAAGTGACAGATTTAGGTGACTAAAAAGTTTGTTTTCAATATTCTCTCATACACAATGGCAAGAGGATTTGTTTAATTCAAAAACAATCACAGCTTTTTGTACAAAATGCACAAACTTCGCTGATAACTATAACATGATCTTACTAATGTGATAGAATTAAAGTAATTTTAACTGAAATTTCAGTGAGTCCAAAACATTTCATGATACAACAATGATTATAACTTCTTTGTCTTTAATAGTCTTGTAAAAGGAAAATAACATTTATTCTTACTGTGTGTCCACAGTTCCTTTAATGCAGAAAAATTAATAAAAAAGATACTAAAATGTAATTTCCACTTCACAGAAAAAGATAACATTGATACTTATCTCTTACCTAATACTAACTGCTATTAATATTTACGTAACCACTGTCAGAGATCTCGCAGATCGCAATGTTTATTTCGTTATTATTGACATAATAAATTTTATTGAAATCAATTATTCTTACTTTACACATCAATAATGAATGGGTCTAAATTCAATTTAACAGAAATTAACAATTTACAATCAATAATTAACAATTCAATATATGTGGAAGTGAAATATCGATTTCCAGTAAAGGAAATAACATTCTACAATGTTCAAACAATATTCTCAATTTGTTGAGTGTCGATAGTATTGCTAATTTTTTAATGACAATTCTTTGAAAACCAAACTGAGTTTGAGTGACCCAGTATGACGTACGCGATTCGCATAAGGAGTGTGACAGCGGTGAGATAAAAACGTTGCTCGTTTCATAATTTTTCTTATAATTAACAGACCTTCTTTGAAATCTTCATCGCGAGTCTAACTCGATGTGATAAGGCAAATGGTTAGCTTCCTAGTTTCTTCCTTAGTTTCATTAAGTACATTATTTTGATTTTGTGGGAGCATTTGGGGTTGGTTCTCGGCAGTTAATGCGTTAATTGTTTAAGCATCCGTAGAGGTTATGCAACTAACATCCGTCGGGCAGGGCTATTGTTCGCGAAGAAATTATCGGATATGGAGGAGTCTGGTCGAAGGAACGGGGGAAACATTAAATGACCATCCTGAAATCTCGCCTCATAAAAAGTGATACAGTGGCCGCACGTCGTGTCGCGTCGGCTGCGTTCGCCGGCGACACGGTGAAAAAGGAAGTGCGATTTCACACCCGTACGTACGTGGCCGACCATGTCCTCAAAATAATAGCGTCGTCGTTACGGGCGATACAACACCCAAGGGGAAGCGGTTAAGTTTGTCATTACGTGACGCATTATGTCCGAGCATCCGCTGTACAGACGCGGCTCCCTGCATTTCGAAATTACACGAATAATTAAACTGCACGTCGGTATTTCCGCTGCGAGTCGGTGCACCTTCGTATACACCGCGCTCGAAGTCCCGGCGCAAGCGTTTCAATGTTTTCCAATTGCACTCGACGTTGATCGAATCTATTGCGTTGACACACAAGCAATTTTTTTCTCGTTTTTTTAAATTGCATCGATCTGAGGTGTGCCTCGATTAACATTCATTCTATTAAATAATCGAAATTTGTATTTATTTTAATGGAGGATTATCCAAATTAAGTGTTATATTTTTCAAAAGATATCTCACACACGTCATAATTGATCATAAACAAATCATCATGGAACGCTACACTATGCAGCAACGTGTACGAATCGTTGAAAATTATTATAAACATTCAGTGGACGTCTGACTTCTCGTGCAGGAGACACCAACTTGCTCAATCAACAAAGTTTATGTCAATAAACCGCAAACGATTAACGAGCTAAAAGAGAATATTATAGCCGCCATTAATGAAATAGAACACCAATTACGTAATAATGTAAAAGAAAATTGGGTGAAACGAGTCGGGTCCGTGAAAAAAAAGCCAGAGCGATCATTTGACCGACATTGTGTTCCACAATCAACCCTTTGCGGTCGAGTGGCGACACTAAGTCACCGCTAAAAATTATCATGCCACGTTCCAAAATAATTTTTATCGAATTTACTCGTATTCAAAAAATTTTTAAGAGCTGTTAACTGTTGAACGAGTCACAATATTCAATTTCAGAATGTATAAAATGCTCCAGGTTATATTAAAATGGAAACACTATAAGTCTGAACAACTATTTTGGATTTCTAGTTAAAATTTTTATTTCAATTTAAAGGTGTGACATTCAATCCTATACTTTGAAGGTGGATGTCTATGTATTGACGACGTTAACACTTTATTTATCAGAAGTTTATTAACACCTGAACGTCGACAGGTGCAAAACACATATTTTATGCGTACAATGTTATTAAAATAAATGCATAGTTTTTAAGGGGTTATAAAAGTACTTGAACTTGTTTTTAATCATTAGATAATAATAGTACTTTTAGAAATCGATATTCTATTGATAGAAAAGGAAAGATTTGATTGAAAAACATTTAATAGTAAAGATATTAACTCAGGATTTAAAAAAAATAGGATTTTTAATGACTGAGCTATTTATAAATGAAGCTCCTTCAGTTTCTTTTAAATAATAATTTCATAATAACTTCTTACATTATAGTAATTCAAATACTTCGTTAAATTATGAACGAAATTATTGTCATTTTTTAAAACAATTTTGTTCCTGAAAGTTTTAACTGTCAATCGCCGATACTAAAATAATTATTACAAGCAAATTACTTAATTACTTACATAACAGAAGATTGAAGCATACTTTTTTCCTCGGATTTAACTACAAAATCTGTAAAAATGATTATTGTCTGATTTTTTCTTTTACTGAAATTATAAAAATGAAAAACCTC
>CM052168.1:2309325-2355134 GCA_028455555.1 Augochlorella aurata | reverse complement strand
CTTTAGATTTAATTTTTAAGAAACCTTAAAGATTTAGTTTCACACAGTGCTTATCCTCCACCTGTTTTACGTGAGCTACATACATAGGAACATGAATTATGAAACTGTTAACAGAAAGCTAATTCTTATTAATGTATGAAGCAAAAACAAGAACGGGATTTCTTTGTATTTCAAATGCATTACTGAGTAAAGTCGTAAATTATGATAGATGAACAGCGGATATTTATGCAAAATAGAAATTCTGTGTACCCAAATTTTACAAAACAGGAGTAAAAAAGTTGAAAATAATGTATCAACATTCTTAAATTCTCTCGATGTCTTCATTATTGTGTATTACACTTGCCGATTTTTACTATAGATGCATAAAGTTCACAGTCTAATTATAACATAATGCGTTTACAACCAAGCAGTAAGTAGAACCTTGATGGTTGACGCTTCGATGATCGCAGTTATGCTTGATAAACCACGATCCGTAAGTGCCAACAGCAACAATAACATTACAGCAAGAATAAGCAGTAAACGCATCCCCTCACATTATTTTTATTTGTACTAGGCATAATTAAATTATTATTATTATTACTATCATTATTTTAAAAGTTCCAAAAAAATGTTGGAGAAAATATAACAATCTAAAAATCAATAAACTTTAAGAGCAGAATTTTAAAAAGTTCAAAGCAGTTTTTCTATTCAGCCACCAGATAAATATAATAATTAGACTGCGGATTTCGTGCGTTTATGGCAACATTGTTTACTTGTAATCTAAAATCGATTAAAAGAATGAAAAATGTTAAACTTATTATTTTTAATTTATTCAAATGTTTACGGAATGGAAGAATTTGCATTTAGTTTTTGTTTATGCAACTGATACAGATAATTTTGATCTTGCATAAAAATCCGCAGTCTAATAATAATAGATGGGAAACTCTACTTTGTCAACGCAGGCTTTCGAGCGCAATTCGCCTTTATCCGGTCTATATTGGACGATTTAGGATGATACTCTAGCGGGCACAATAAAAGCGTAACGATCGTCTGGCATTTTATTGTCTCACATAATTTTATAGCGATAACGTTTCGTGTTGGCCGTAGGCGAGCACGGTGGCTGCGGGGTCACCGACGACGTGGTGGAGTGGATGGAGAGAATTCAAAATTCTGGCGAGCCGGACGTTCCACCTCCTCCTCCTCCTCCGAGGCCCGCTGCAAACGTGAAGGGGTCGAAACCATCTGGAGATTCGTGGAACGCCAATCAGGAATCACCTGGTCATAAATACTCTCGGGAAGCCAACGAACCTAGTCATCGAAGGGCACGAAGAGCAGCGAGACCGAAGGAAGACTACAATAACACTTGCTCCCTTTTTATTCAGACTGATCCTCTTATATGGCGGCACATATCCGAACAGGTAAGCCAAATAAAGCCAGGCCGGATGCATTTGACAGAGAAACGCGCGCGCGCGCGCCCTCGGCTCCTTTTCAAAGCGGAGAACACGCCTGTGCCTTTCAGAAACGATAACAACTGACCCATTTCTTTTCCGCTATAAAATTTCACTCGAAAACGTAATAATTCCTTGCGCAATCCACCGAATGCTCTGCATACCAGCCATTCTGCCGCTGTAGTCACATTCACACAGTTTTGCCTCGGTAATAGGGGCCGGCGTAATTTCATTTCGTATTTTCCTCGAAACTAGACGTCCCTGCATTCCCGGTGTCCTTATGTTAGAAGAATATTTCCATCTCCGCATTCTTTTTCGCCCGGGCATTCTTTCCCGCGGCCGTTATAAAAATCTCGTTCCCATATAAACCGTTCTGGAACACGTGAAATTCGCGGATATTGAATTTCCCACCACCGACGTTTCGCAGTTACAACACGACGTCGAGAAAACCAAAGAAGAGATACTGTCGCTCATCGCGCACCACGTCACCGCCGTTAACTACATATACAGGGACACCAGGTTCGACGGCAGAATCAAACATAGGAATATCAAATTCGAGGTGCAGCGGATAAAGGTGAGTGAATTCTGATTGGCCGTTGTCTGGCTTTCGAGATAGGACCTGAAGTGTATCGTTAGCGGAATCGTGCATGATCAAAATTTAATTACTCAACGAATTATAATTGGAAAGTAATTCAATTGCGTTATGATTCAATCATTCGTAAATTCATAAATTCGTAATTCAAATCTCCGTTCAATAAAAAAGGAAGTGTAAATCGTAATTGTCGTTGGAGTACAATTGCGAAATACGTACTAAGTAATTCAATTACACTAATTACGAATTATGATGTACTCAAATTAAAATTGCGAATTAAAATATGACCTAGGAAATGATAAACAGGTGATATGTTTTTCTCGAAAATGCTGCAAACTAAAATGTTTCCGAAATCATTGGAAAACTTTGCTCGTGGCTGAATCTATCGTGAAGTTTAAGATGACTGCCAATTTTACCCTATTCTGTCTGCTGATCGGTAACAAGAGTCAAGAAGTTCTGTTTCTAATTTCATATAGTTGAAAGTTTGGTTAATTTTAACGTTACTATTATCTCGTCAATCATGCTATCTTCAAACTGGTGGTACATTCCAGAGAACGGTACAGCTCCTGCATGAAAAAGTTGGTAACTAACGAAACTATGTTTCTAAATGAAACTGTTCCGAGCAATTACTTGTTGCGCAGGTATTCGTATTTACAAGTTAAAAAGCTAAATAATGAACAGACTTTTGCACTATCGAATAACATGAGTATCTCACTAAAATTGAAATTGAATGTTTCCAAACTGGAAGCCAAACGTTTCATTTAGTTCCTCATGCAGATACGGGAAATTTTCTTTTAATTGTATTCGTACGGCACAAATATTTTCTATGCTAAAGAGTTGCTGCAGTTTCTTACAATTGATGCGGTAAATTTTCATTTTGCCTAAAGAGTCATAGTCTGATCATTCTGACGAATTTTTATCTTCTTACTCTTGTTGTATTGAATAGATAGTTCCGATATACTTTTTATTTAATTTGAAGTTTAATAGAACTCTTATCAAATTCGCCTTCTTATCAAATCCTTCAATATCACAGAAATTTAGTTCATAGGACTGAATTTGCAGGGTTATTTTGACTCATATAAATTCAATAATCACAATGAAATTCCTCTTTTGAAAGCCTGAACAAATACTGAATATATGGTCAAAGAAATCAGAACTAAAATTTTTTCTCTATAAAACCAAATTCATAATATTCACCAAAAAAATAATAAAATAATAATAATATAAATAATAATATAAAACTAGCTGGACTTATCTTCGATAAAAAACTGAGTTTGGTCCTTTACTTAAATTTGCTAAAACAAGTGCGTTCCAAAGGTTAAATATTATAAAACCTCTAGTTCACCACAGTTGGGGTGCTGACCAAAAAACGCTGGTAAAAAGCTATCAAGCATTAATAAGAAGTAAACTGGATCACGGATGGGTAGTATGTAACTCAAAGAAACCAAATACGTTTAAACTAATCGAACTCGTCCAGTACTTGACACTTAAACTAGTCGCAGGAAGTACCGTACGAATCACTATACATTTAAACTCAAAGAAATATCCCTCAAATACAGAAGAAAATTGCGTAGCTTAAGATATACGACATTTGCGTAACCTCGAACAACAATATATTCACCGATAGATGTACTAATTGATATCACAAAAAAAACAAAACTTCCACAAATTGACCAAAAAAATGTGTACAGAATCCACCAACAACCATACACAAGTAGTAATCACCTGAATCCCTTAGCAAAAGAAGCAACAACAGATCGAACAACATACACCAGCACCCTAACCCTATATCAACACCCACTAATTTCAGTTCTCAAATATGAAAAAGAAGAATGAAACAAAATATAGACTGCACTAAGAGGGCCAAAATATACAACATAATGTAAAATTTCTACCAAGTAATGACAAATTGCAATATGAACAGGAAAGAAAAGATAACCATGAACAGACTTTGAATTAGTCATTTCAGACTCAAGGATGAATACCTTCTAGCCAAAACAGAACCACCTTACTGTAACATCTTCAATCAATATACGTATAACCACCCCGTATTTGCTACATGGGTGCAAAAAATACCAAAACCAAAGAAACAAGTAATGATTAAACACCGCTTTGACTTCTTTGGAATATCAAAATAATACTATTGACTATCTACGCAAAACGCAATAATTGACAAAATATAAAGACAAACCCACTATGTTGTTAATGACCTCAAAATTGATGCTTCTCTAAGCTTCATTTTTAAAAAATGTGAGCTCTAATACCTGACAATAAGAATTGTATCGTTTACAACAGGGCAGTAAACGAGTTAAACCTTTGTCATACATAAATGTTTGCTATTTCTAATGCCAGTATACACGTTTCCATAAAATATTGTTTAAAATTATCAGCAAATATGGTCAACAACATTTCCTAGCAACATATCTATTATCATGTCAGTAACATTCAGAATTCCATTAAAAGTGAAATTAATAGCGTAAGGCAATTAAATAGACAAGTATAATGTGCACATTAGAAGATTAATATGAAAAAAATACAATTATTGATCAGGAACATAAAGTTACTAAAGGGAAAGGATGATTTGAGTTTGTCATAATATACATGTTTCATAGTAATATAATAATTCTAAGATTACGAATACACAAGATTGGACAATTGAAACTGATAATTCAAGAATTGTTAATAAATTTCATACAATAATTATACATAAAATACAAATTGGTGAGTGTATTCTAGAACCTAAAAGAGATAAGGTAAGAGATAAGTCTCATTACGTTCCCATAGAATCTGTACGAAATTTCTTTCCGAGGTTTGTAGAAACGATAAACACTATTTAATAAGACTCGAAAATTTGTCTTCATTCGCAATTTCTCCAAACGCCTGTCAGCCACTTAGATTTGCATAAAGATCATCTTCATTCTACCGATGGCGTTTGAGTTGTCCGAAGTGAACAGCTATCGCGAGTCTCGACGCGCAGCTTGGGTTGGGTCCCTTCTGTCAAGGAAGAGACCATAATTCCAGCGATAAGCAGGAGCGTGGATCGTTACATCTGATCGTTCTGTCCGATAGATCGACGACGACACGGCGTGCACGCCCCAACAGACGTACGGCGAACCGAACCCCTTCTGCATGGAGAACATCGACGTCAGTAACTTTTTAAACTTGCACTCGCTCGGCAACCACCAGGACTTCTGTCTCGCTTACGTGTTCACCTACAGGTAACGCTGCACAGTCATACTTCTTTCCAAAAAGTTGGTCAGAATTCATAACTAAATACGATCCTTACGAAAATCGACTCTCTTATGTTCTTGAGAACATAACGTTCTCAACATTCTTAAAGTACTTTTTGTACGTATCAATAATTTTTCGATTTCTGGCTATAATTATATAACATTGCTTGTTCGGTTTTTAATAATAGTAATTAGTAAATTCATTGAAGACTGTATAGTATTAATATTAAAGTGAACGACATTCTTAACATCATTCACGGAAAGCGTTGAAGAGCACCACTTGAATATTTTGAAAATGGACAAAAACGGATAAAATTTTTCGATTTGATATCACAGTAGATATCTTACTTTAAATCGTGAATCTTGTTAGAGTCTTTCGATAACTAGCATAACTTCATTCAAAAATATGTATATTGTGTCACCGATGTGCAAAGTTCATATTTCTAACGTGTATAGTATTAGTAAAGTGTTCTATAAATAGTTAAACCAAGGACGATATTTGAAAATTTCAAACAACATTTGATGCTCTATTTATACTAGATTGTATGGACTAAACTTAAAAAATTGCACTTTGGCCATCTTTTTGGGGACTAGCGTGTGCCAACTCTTGCGCTCTTGACATAAATACGGAACCGGGATAATCATTAGCGCGACTTTATCATTCGCAGAGATTTCACCGGCGGCACGCTCGGACTCGCATGGGTCGCTTCGGCTTCCGGTGCGTCCGGGGGCATATGCGAGCAATTCAAAACCTACACGGAAACTGTGGGCGGCATGTATCAGTCGACGAAAAGGTCCCTGAACACCGGAATCATCACATTCGTGAATTACAACAGCAGAGTCCCGCCCAAGGTCTCGCAACTGACGCTAGCCCACGAGATAGGACACAATTTCGGGTCACCTGTACGAATTGATTTTTCTTTAGTAGATTTTGTTGTAGTTTCAGTCGATCTAATGCTTTTTCGCGACTGTATTTGTAGCATGACTTTCCGCCGGAGTGCAGACCCGGTGGCCTGCACGGGAATTACATCATGTTCGCATCAGCGACGAGCGGCGATCGACCGAACAACAGCAAATTTTCGAAATGCAGCATCGGAAATATCAGCAATGTCCTGGACGCCATCGAAGACAAGAAGAAAAATTGCTTTACTGGTACGTACGTTTCTCTCGGAGTTTCGGGGATTTATGGTTTTACTGCGACTATTGTGTACCACGCTTCTTGTCCTACCACTGATTCGAAGTTCTTCGGTGTTAAACTCTTGCACGATGACAGTGTTTCCCAACCTTTTCGAGTTCGCAATACACTTTCGGCCTACAACTTGGTTTTTCGCTGCTTGCCATAAGGTGAAGATGAAAATTTTTATTTACTTGAAATTGCAGCACTTCTTGATAGTTATGGTTTTTTTATTTATTTTAAGAATATCATTAAATATAAAGTATTTAGAATATTAACATATACTACAACATTTCTGATGCGATATTTGCACCTGGTGTTGCTCACACAATTTCTTCATTCCTCGACGAATATTAGATAAGGCCATTGTAAGTACACTAAATCCACTTTAAGGCCACTTCTTTCGAATAGAATAGCCTCTCTGTCTTTTTTTTTTTAAATTTCATTCATGGTTGAATATTTTCACTCACACAAGTAGGATGTACAGAAAGGTAATGACACCTGTATGATCACTTATTTTGAAGTTACATTATTAAGATCTTTCTATCCAAAACACAGGTATATCTTTCTCATAAAAATTTAATTTCATAGTCCTTTCATCTTTTTTTGTATCAGTTCCTATTCTTCGATTAAGGACAGCATGAGATTTTCAGCACTCACGCTATTTAAGAACGGGTTTTGAGCCCAGACATAATTTGATGACTAATCTAGATACAATTAATCTGGAGACAGTATTCTAACGACTTTTGATTTTCGCATACATCAACTTATTCATGAATTGCATTTTTTAATATTTAATATATTTTTAATTGTATACCTCGATTCAAAGTGCAATACACAGATGTTTTTAATACTAGATTTACGAAGCTCTAAAAGCAGCTATTTTATGTTGCTTCGTACAGCTAACAAGCATTAATTTATTTATAGTTTCAGCGATTTTTATCATAATATATGTGCAATGAAACAAATTTATACAGGTAAATTTTTGGCGGTAAATCTAGTGTTAAGAAAAAGTGAACAGACATGTTAAACTGGTTTAAATTATCTTGAAGAAAAATTCCAAAAAGCAAGGCAGAAAATTGCGCCGTAAACCAGCTGATTGCTGCGAGAAAAATGTTATTTTGGGTTTGTGTTTTATGCAGCGTCTGCTGGGGCCTTCTGCGGCAACAAAATTGTTGAGGCTGGAGAAGAATGCGACTGCGGGTACGACGATGATGAATGCGTGGATAAGTGTTGTTACCCAAGGCAGGTGTCGGAGTTGGATAAAATGACGAACAAAACTGCCAAAGGTTGCAATCGGAAGGCCGGCACGCAATGCAGGTATGATTTTCAATGTCATTACTCGACTATGAATTTTATGTATTTATTACAAGGAAAATATTATATTCTTTTTAATTTGGAAAAATTGTAAAAAGAAGAAATATATCTTCAAATATATATGTATATTCTTCTTACGATTGACTTCGAAATTTTGGTTGTACATAAAGGTCTGCAATAATAACGTGTTCCTAAATAAAGTGTGATATTATAACTCATATTACATCGTCGAATACTTAGTCTAGCCATTATTACAATCTATACTAATTAAACTAGTTTTCAACATCGATATCGTAAAATAATGAATTACATTATTTTTACTTGAAAACGTTTGCTCGACAAAAATTCTGGGAGCTAACAAATACGATCTTTTCTTAATTTATGTGTGAATACAAAAAGAGTTTTCTAATACTCTGCATACATAATCGCCCCTAATCTGCATTAAACGTTAAATCATTTTAGTATTTAATGAAATTTGTTACACCCTATTTATCAAGAAGCGTATACATTGAATAATGTAAAATAGAATTTCCATTAACAGGTTAAAAGGTAATTTAATCCTGGTATATTGCAAAATGTTGTATAAATAATTCGGTAAACGGTCAATATTTAAAGAATTCCCAAATAAAAATATTTGTTCTGGAGATTACGATCCCAAGATTTCCAGTGAACAATATAGTAATAAACTGTTTTTAAAATCTTGTTATAGTCCCAGTCAAGGACCTTGTTGTTCGAGCGAATCATGCCAATTCGTGCCACTATCCAGGAACGTTCAGTGCAAGGCCGAATCCGATTGCAGTTACAATTCGACTTGTAATGGGAAGTCCTCCGAATGTCCTGCGCCGTTACCGAGAGCCAATAAAACTAGGTGTAACGAAGGAACACAGGTAAGTGCAGTTTCCCAGATCTCCAATTTATATTGCACACGAAAAACGTAGACACAACTGTATATAGAACGTAAGTCATCAATTCTAATCCCAAACATACGGAGAATTCTTTCGTTACTTAAATGATTCACAATCAGTCTAAACCTGCAGTTATTCAAATAGAAAATTCGATTCGAGAATATTTTACGAGTATAATCTAACTTATAATCTAATATATATTCATAAATTATGTCTTAGCCACAACTTCCAGATGTCTTAAACTAAAAATAATATTTTAACTATATTTAGAAGAAGAAATACGAATTTAACGGTCGAGTCTTGAAGAGAATATGAAAATTCTGCAGCCTAAAGAAAAATTTATAGATACATTGCTATAGAATGTACCATTAACACTAAATCTATCGAGCCGTTTCACATTTTTCTATTTTGAAATTGTTGAAATTATAGAAAACTGTCATAGGGAATGTTTTAATAAATTTCTTAATTTCACTAGACAGCAATATATGTTATTTACTTTTAGGGCTACGTGGGTTTACTGTTAAGAATTTAGAAAATAGTTCCAAAATTTCAGTAACAGTATTCAATTTTAATTGACAGTTGTGCATCAATGGCGACTGCACGGGATCAATTTGCCTGGAGTGGAACCTAACCGAGTGCTTCTTAACCAGTAACGTGATCCCGAACGTCGACAAACGTAAACTGTGTGAATTAGCTTGCCAAAATGGAACCGATCCGGCTACTTGCCGCAGCACTAGCGAGTTCGCGCATGTCGTCGGTTTGCCTGATGGCGGAATCAGTCTTCGACCTGGATCGCCTTGCGACAATTTCCAGGTAGTCATCGAATCATTAAAAATCATTTTAAACTTTTCATTAGTCGCTGAAGAAATTCCTGTAGCAACAATAAATTCATATTTCTCTGTAGGGCTACTGCGATGTCTTTCTGAAGTGTAGAGCAGTCGACGCAGAAGGACCGTTAGCTAGATTGAAGAATCTTCTATTAAACGAAGATACTTTACGTACGGTAGCGCAATGGGTGACTGTGAGTATAATTCTGACCTTCTTGATGCTACTCGTGGCAGATTAATTGGAACTGTTAAATTTTCAGCAATTCTGGTGGGCAGTATTGCTGATGGGCATAGGTTTCATCATTTTCATGGGCTTGTTCATCAAGTGCTGTGCTGTTCACACTCCATCCAATAATCCGAAGAAGCCGCCAGCGAGGCGCATCAGCGATACTTTGAGAAGGCCGATGAATACTCTGAGAAGAATGGTAATTTGACAGTATTGCGCATCATAATTACGTGAATCTATAGAGTTTTTCATTAAGAACGCTACAAAAATGTTGTTTAATAAAGCAAAAAGTATGTGAGATGCCAATGATTTATTTGCATTAGTTTCAAGTATATTTAATGCCATTAATGATGTAACACGATATCGTTCAAATGTCCACCAAATACATACTAAATAAAAATCTAAAAAGAACTGTCAAAAAAGTCAAACGCATGCATACAGGCACAGTTAAGAAATGTAGCGTTCCTACTGAAAAATCCTTTAGTTTTAAACGTTCGTGAAATTGATGCATTCATCTCTCCGCAGCGACATCCACACGGTGGAGGAGGTGCTGGTCCGAGAAGTATACCTCCCAGGCAAAGTCAAGGGGCCCACAGTGGAACTCGAGGACCCTCTCACGGTTATGGAGAGGGCAGAGGTGCACAGTATTATCCGAAAGGTAGGCTCGCGCGAAATCTCTGTTGCTTTTTGTCGCAGCTATCGTTGCTCGAGTTTGATCTTAGTAATTATTGCTCGTTAAAATGCATACTGGATGTTTGCATATTAGCTCGTAAGATATGGATTAAACTCAAGCTAAGTAGCTCGCTGTCGTGTGTCAGGTCATTTCATGAGTAATGCGGCTTCTTATCGTGCTTACGTGAACACCTTTTTTGTCTGTATATTGCCGAGAACTATTCGGCCATTCAGCAATCTATGTTTGCTATGTAAACTAGTTCTGTCTAGTCTTTTATCTCACTTCAGTCTTATCGGATATTGTCTACACCTCTCGATATTCAAAGCTATAAATTTATTTTTAAAGTTGATAATGTTACTTTATAATTTCTAAATTAGAGTTGTCAATTTTTATAACTGTTTTCCTGATAAAAATGATTATAGAGTGATTATTCTAAATCATAATTGTAATATCTAGAAAGCTAATTACTTTAAAAAAATTATTTTGGAACATGGAATTATAACGTTTGTGTCATATGAGCATTTAAAATCTACATGTTTTTTAACACTTATCTAATCGTAAATTTGTTGAAAATTATTAAGGTAACATTTAACGTAATATAGAGTTACTCGATGCTGTAAATAAAAAGTGTAATTGCTTTGGAAAAGAGAAAATGTTTCAAACGAGTAACGGTATATTATTGATTATCGAACGTCGTATGTAACAGTTAGCGCAATGAATTGTGGTGTTGTTAGGGCATGCAACTGCCATGTACCGTCACGTAACTGTCACTGAAAATGATTACTAGCCCCAGTAATAACATGATTCATTACGCGATATTTTCTGTTTTTTGAATGTTGCACATGAAAACGTTATTTATGGAACGACCTGATAATTGTCCCTTTGTGATTCGCAACTACATCAATGTTCTTTCCTGTTTGCATCACCCTCGCATTGATTGACGCGCATCACTACCTGATACTATCGTTCTATGACCTACAGAGGTGAGCTGGGGCCTACATTCTATAGCTTTAATAGGAGCAAATTCAAGAATAAAATAAAATTCCAAAGTAATTTAGCGAATACCCATGGAGAGTCCCAAGAAATTTTAGAGTTGAGATTTTCATCGACAATTCTTACGATGAATAAGCTGTATTCGAAGATCCTTGTATTTGCTCCTGATTCTTTCGTCACCGTTGATATTTTTCATTTTATTTTTGTTTTTGTTGACATAGAATTTCTTCTGCTTCTGCATACATGCATTTCGTTAAATTCTCGGTGAGAAAGAAAAGACTGCATAGTCCTTGAATGCTAATGTATGAATACGATTACGACTGAATTGAACCTTCGGTTCAAATAAACTAGATATAGTAGGACAAATTGAGAAAAACAACAAAAATGGATTTATTTAGAAAACTATACTTATTTTAATCGATTCGGCTTTAACTGTTTTCTTTGTTAAATGTTTTCTATTTGAACTTAGCTTACAAACAAACTTCGAAATTTTATTATAGTACTAGCATCTGAGAAAAATATATTTTTCAACATTACGATAAAATTATCAATTAGTGCTATTGAATTTTATAAGAATATTTAAATTATACTAAAAGACTGAACATTATATTAACTGATCACTGATCAGTGATTAGTTATTTTTTAAATAATAGAGAAATTTCGTGACATATTGCACGATAATACATAAAACCTTTAAATGCATGACTAGTAAACTACCTTTGACAGAAAGTATTTACTCAAAAAAATTAAGTTCTCGCGATTTAAATTATTTACGTGTTAAACGTAGAAAATGTTTTTATTAATTCGTTTATTAATGCATTTCGACTGTTCTTGCATTCCTCCTTTTTTCTCACATACTCCTCTAAAGTCTTTCAATTATTTACAAATGTATTTGTAGTATATGCATACACAGCCGAGTAAAATTTATGAAAAGTGCGTCAACTACTATTTAATTACATTTTGAATAGAGAATATAATTTTAAGAAATGGACATTCAACAACATTTCAAAGTGACATTAGTTTTGATACTTTTCAAATAAAATATTGTTTATAAGTCTGTGTTAAAAACTTATTGTAACAAATCTTATTTTTAAAACGCAAAGAACGTGCAAGAAAAGAAATTATTTAAAGTTTATTATTTAAAGCAATATTTTACTCTTTTGAATGAATGGCGGTCGAAGTGTGTTAATCTATACAGTCAATAAAAAGTTCCTCTGAAACAGAATAATTTCTTCAACATTATGTTAAACAATGTGACTTCTTTTGGAAATGTAAAAAGAATCAGTTTACTGTATGACATATATAAAAAATTTATAAATTGTAAGGGAAACAATAAAGGTCTCCTCTTCTAACATTTTCATTCAAGCTAATCAAAATTTATGCTTTTATATCGTAACTAGACGGACAATTTTTATTTTGTATAAAGATCTGCAGTCTATTTGGAAATAACCAGTCCTGCCAAATAGTCACATCGCTAGAAGTCTCAATTTTATATTAAAACACAGTAAATGATAACACTTTGAGCATGCCCACTGGTGGCCACTTTGAACATTCATATTAGATATTAGGTCTGAATAGCTAGGAATGCATTACTTTTTAAATATAATTTTAATAGTTATATACGACAATGTTATACTTTGAGACCAAGTGACCACCGGTGAATCGAAAATTACTAGATCATTACCTTAATAAATAGATAAATCTGAAGGAATATTCACGGAGATCTTTTAATCGACTGTACAAAGATTCTTAGTAACCCATCAATTTTGATTGAACACTTTTTGGCAGGCGTAATGGTTCATTATCATAATTTCCACTGTTCCTATCATGTGAATGTGTGGCCGGCGAGAAAACGCGGCCCAATAAAACTCCGTTGTTACGTTCGCTTCGGCATTTCGTTTCATAGTTGCACACTTTTCTAAACTTTAAGCAGGCTATCGCTCGGTTCCCACAGCTAGTGCGCCAGCCAGTAGCAGTGCAGCGCCCAACTACGGCCGTTCCAATCACCCAGAACTGTACGCCGGGGCCTACTCGGGCTCCGGTGGAGGGGGTAGGGCCGCAGCCTACGAGATGAGGCATCACAACAAGGTGTGACGGGCCCAGGGAGCTACCTTGGCCGAGGAATAATCCTTACGTCGCGCCGTAAAATTTGTTCTATACACAACACAATGCCAAACTGTGAAAAACAAAAAAAACGAGCCGATCCACCTGACACACGACGTCTTGCGTAACGAAGAACGAATAAAAACAGAGGGATAGCGTGATCGAGAGTGCATTCGAAAGTATCGAGGATCGTCGATGTATGTTTTTATTTCGTTTTACAAAAAGCATTCGCTGACGATTAGGGCTCCGGTTTCGAAATTGTAAATCGGCGACGCGTGCTGGAAATCAATGGTGTGATACAGATCCCACTGTGTCTATCGATGCTCGATTTTATCGGATTCTAGGGGCGTCGAAGTGTTCCGAGGAATAAACGAAAGGAAAGAAGGAATGAAAGAGTGATAGACAGCGTTGGACGTAATAGATCGTAAAACATACGGATCCTTAGTAATCTATATTATTGTATGGACTTTTTGTGTAATTTGTCTTTTGAATGTTTCTCGCATATTCCTCCGCGTGTTGCCATTATGTATTCGCATCGTGATCATCGAGAGCAAGGCGACGAAGGTAGAGCTCGAGAAAGAATTCTCTGTATCGCGCGCGACAAATCTGTTGAACGCGATGCCGTATCGATCAAAGATATTCAGACGAACAACGCTGGATTCGCACAGCAAACGATTGTAGATTACGGTAGCGTATTTTTGCCGTTCGATGTAAGAACATTTTTATGGCCGAGATTGCATAGTGGCGTTGATGCGTCGATTTCTGGGCGAAGTCGAGTCGCGCGCAAGTTTCGCTCCCGAAAGCGCGAGTTTTATCTTTTGAACCGGGTTCGGTGGAGATTGTGTTTTGCTAGAAGACGAGAGGGGGTTCAATGGGAGACAGGAGACGACAATATATATTTGGATTAAGTGTTAGAAACGATAAACGTAATTTTTGAGAAGCTCCCGCTGAATGTACCTTGCATCTTCCGACTTCTCTCGCGTACCGACTTTTCGTTCTACGCCGTGTTTCGTTTGCGACATATATTTTCGGTCGAACGGCCGCGATGATTTTATATACTGTAAACTTTTTTTCTTTCTTATCAGCATTTACATTTTAATCTTTAAGACGTTTATTCCAATGTAACTGTATTTAATTCGTTTAGGATATTTAAACGTAGCTTTTACACCCTACCTTCTAAGTTTGTGATTGAAAAGTATTCCAACCAATGCTGCCGCTTTCCGGAGCGAAGAAGCGCGCCCACCATTACCAAACTATTGCAGGTCATTCACTTGATCTCTACCATTGTAGCATAATGATTAATGATACGTAATATTCTTATACTAATTTTTATTAGCTAATTGAAACGAGCAAAGCTACGAGAGACTATGATGAATAGAGAGGAAAAGCAACAGCATGAAAGCAGATTTTTTGATAGCGATATTTCATTAACAATTATCAAATTAATATCGAATGATATGGATATTACTATAATTATGCCTATTACTATTATTATTATTATTACTATTATTAATATTAATATTATTATTATTAATACTATTACTATTATTGATTAGTTATCTATTGCAGATGATAATTTATCTCCGCTATCACAGATGTTATAAGTTATATTTAAAGACGGTTTTTAACTTGCAATTATCGGGGGCTGTACCGTAAACGCGCTTATGAATGACGCGCATGGCGGACCAAAGACGAGGCCTCCTCTTGAAATATAAACATGTTTTAAATATACGTGGGCTCAAACAGCATATTCATGCACAACTGCATACTCGTATGTGATCGGACGAAAAATTCGTGCGCGTTCGAGCGCCGCATCGACTCGCGTCGGATCTTACGCAGAATATTTAAATAACATTACGTGTACACTCACTTCCCTTTTTCGAAACGCCAAAATGTTTACACGATCGACTGAATTTCCTGTTTTACTTTTTTCTCACTCGTCCCTTGTCGAGCAGCCTTCTTGAGCAGACTCTGTCCGAGTACAGTTTCGAGACGTGATCGGAGACGCTGCGAATCGTTATCGTCGCGAACCTAAGCTATTCTACCGATGACTTCGCTCGCGACTCAGTGTTTCAACCCTTCTATCCTCCCCAGACTTTTTGATAATACTAAGCTTGCCAACATTGCCCCAGCTCCTCCCTCCAAGCCCCGGCCCCGGAGAAAAACCGACTACGTTTTAACGATCAGTCTATTGTCTTTCCATGTTTCGCGAAGCGTTTCCTGCTTCATTACATATACCGTTCAACGTCACGGCAACTAGGTTTCACCATTCGCGAAAGAAACGTAACGATTTCGAAAAACCTATGGGCATGCGAGACAGAAGGAACGTTTCCAGGGATGAAGAAACAAAATAGAAGGATACGTGTCTGCTAAATTGCAGAAATACGAGTTTGCGGGTCGTGTGGAAATGTACAATAGTCGCAATGTGATTATAAAAAAAAACGGATCGTGTGAGATCATGTGTTTGTGTGAGCGTGTGTGTGCGAGCGAGCGAGAGAGAGAGAGAGAGAGAGAGAGAGAGAGAGAGAGAGAGAGAATAGAACAAGGTGTGATAAGGGAAGGGCATGGACAGAAGACGGGCGTGCAAGAATAAAAGAGAGGGTGTTAACTTGTGTACATATACTGATAGTGGGCGTGTATGTACGCGTGCATGTGTAGATAGTGCACGCGCGTATACACGCGTGATCATCGGAAAACAGTAAATATATAACCATAAGGAATGGTAAAGCAAATACAAAAAAATACTTGTTTTTATATCAGATCTGTATTATAGCGAAATATTATTCTGTATTTTGTAACCGGGACGGAAGTTAAAAAGAGTGACAAACGAATGCCTGTAACGTGCGTGTAATCGAGCACTTAACTTTTTAAGGTGACAAGTTTTAACGACGATCCAGCGTGGACCGGGACGGATCGTTCGATGTAGACTATATAAGAAGTTTCGAAGTTTCTTGCATATAGATGCAACGGGATTCCGTTTGGTCCCATTCGCAATCGCTCGTCCGATCGTTGCTTTGGTTTCGTTCTCCATTCTTCATTTCCGTGGTCTTTCTCTATCGATTCGATGATAACGATTCATGTCCTCTCTCTGGCATGAATGTGATTTACTGCCATTCGTGATAGCGTGCGGCGAGGGACAAAAAGCGTACTCGCTCATATGCCAAAGGATTTCGTATTTTAGAGTTATTATTGTTCGCCAACGCGACGTGATCATTTACGAACGCCCGTATTATGGTAAAAACGTGATAGTGACTCGGAATCGTTCAATGGTGAAAACCGATGACTTGCGCGGAACGTGGGATCATTTTCGCGGGGAGAGTTGGGAGCCGAGTGTCAACAGGATGATGCGGCGTAGGTATTTTTAAAAGAAAACCGGGAAAGCAATGTTGTTGACCGATCATTTTTGCGTCCGAGACACTGCCATTCGAACAGCAATAGGGACGTAGGTTAACCGTAGATCTTACTCGGGACGAGCTGGTCGACGTTTCAGATATCGTTCGTAATGAATTATCCTTGCTTCCATTTCACTGCCATAGCTACATTTCAAACGACTGACTTATACGATCAAAGGGGGAGTAGAATGCGCGATTAGGTTCTCGTGACGATGCAGAAGTAGAACAAGAGGGTGGTAGCGAAAACGTTTAGACGCAGGAAAGAAAGCCTAAAGACGAGCGTGGAATGGGACCAAGTTGTAGTGTCTAGTTGACGAAGAACGTCGCTTATCCGTATGAAAATCATAACGATTAAAAAACAAAAGTACGTTTTCCTTCATCATTTGTTCCCCCCCCATTTCCCACCTGCCCCACCCCTGGCCGCCCCCTAAAAAAAGAAAATCATCCTGAGAAGTCTACTGCGTATGCTTAAGCTTATTCGTTTCCGCGCCGTCTGGATTAAGATCGAGTTCTAATTAATATTAATCAACAGTCGTGCGTTTCGCTGCACAGTTTTTGTGATAAAACGTACTACCCCGCGAAGACACGAACAAGCATTTCGACGATGGGGATACAACACTGAAAGGTTCGAACGATCAGCATCTTCTCTGTGTACCTATCTTAATCCAGACTCGCGTCACTGTGACGCGGTACACACTACTTTATCACTTGTACATAATGTTAGTGAGGAAGAAACAAAAAAGAAATCGAAGATTATATTTTTTCTATCGATCCAAAAATGTGGTGACCTATCAACATCGTGCATCTGAGATTGTTTAACATCGTTTTTATCGTAATTCAGTTCCCCTTATCAGTTTCCTAGTGCGTTCCATTCTGCCAAATACATTTATCTCTCGTTTCACATCCGACAAACTGTGTACGTTCTTTTGTAAAGTGTTGCTTCAATATTACCAGAACTACCGAATTACTTCTATATTCGATGTGCCGTAGTGTTTGTATATTTTCTGCCGTATTAGTTCATCATGTTTTTCTCCTATATTTTGTTCATCATACCTACACTGTTTAGCTGCGCGTTTCAGTTGATTGTTTAATTTTTTATATAAATCTTATTGAGCATGATACTGACCAATCGCCTGAACGTAGCTTCAGACCACCACTCTCTCTTTTTCTCAAATGTTTAGAACGCGGCGAGTGTTTTAAAAATATTATAAATAAAAAGGAATATGATTGTAAATCTCTTGTGTTATGTTAATGTGATTAAAGAGAAAAAACAAAAACATTGTAAAGAAGTAAATAAAGCATACATTTTACATTTATCCGACTGTCTCATTCATTTTACATTTCATCAGTTTATCATGACAGTACAGCAGAACCTTGTTTATTTAAACCTCTTGGGAACATAGGAATTAGGTCGTTCGGATGATCCACTAAATTTCGAAGTCGACGATTGAATATTTTAAGTTGAACAAAAATTTCGATAATGGAGCAACTTCAAAAGATGTTCTCATATAGTAAGTATAGTTTTTGAATATTAATTAACAAGGGACAGATTGGTGACAATCTTAAAAAATCAGTTCAAGACCATCGCAAAGTTATATTGCGTGGATACGATTAAATTCACCTCTAAGTCGCTTACAATGTTATACAATCAAAAACGGTGATATTTAAAGTCTAGATACCCTTAACTTTTCGTTACAGTAAAATTTGTTGCAGATTAACATCGTGCCCCAAACTTATTAATTTTTATTTGATGATTGAAAGTGACTGAAAACCAATATTATAGAATTATGCTCGACTATAATAATTTGTGGAAAATAAATAAGTGCTGTTAATTTGAAATAAAATGGTAATAATAAACTAAGACATTTTATATTGTTAGTTAACCCTTTCGCTGCAAACAGCGCCTATAGGCGCTCAGTTATAGACGCTTCTCCTGAGCGAACAGCGCCTATAGGCGCTCAAGTATAGACGCTTCTCCTGAGCGAACAAGCGCCTATAGGCGCCGTGTATTTGTTTTGAATAACTAAAAAATAATGGCCATTAATTCTTTAAGGATAATCAAATAATTTTATTCATAAATTGTGCCCCTGTCAATGGGCACAATTAATTACTAGCGTATTGTGTTATCCGTGCGGACAACCTTCTACGATCGCGCCAGCTGCGGAGAGCGCACTTCTTTCCTGAGCGCTCCGCAGCGAAAGGGTTAATTCGAGTTAAAAGTAGAATGAAAACACAATATGTAGATAATTTTATTTATTTTATAAACTATTGTAAAAGTTACAATTGTACATTAGAAAAAACGTAGCGGATAGAGTGATATCTATTTTACGATACATGCGTTTTTCGATTCTGAGACAGACAGCATTTTACACTTCGCCTATGTAATATAAAACATCCCTTATGTACCAGTACGATATACAACGGAATACTGATAAACAAAGCATAGTATTTGTCATAGTATATCCAAAGCCAGGTATCAAATATGAAATAGAGGGATACTGATCTATACAAAAATGCAGTGTTTTAAGTAATATTCAATAAATCTGGACGTAAAAAAGTAGCCCTGAGTGGCAAGCTAAAAGTACATTGTGTACTAATGTGTTTATGGCTGTGAATGCTCCAGCTTGTACACGTCGTGATACGCGTTGCGTATTAATGCATATGGGAAACAGCTTTCTAATAAATCCATCGTTAAGAACGGCGACTCCTGGACAATTTGGTCTAGCAGTAAGTACACCGATTCTCTGTTTTTAATTGCTTCTTTGTCGGCTTCTTGACCTAATCTAAGTAAGCTGGAGGACGCTAGAGCAAGGAATTCTTTCATTCTATCCTCGATATCATTTTGACCGCAGATAGTGAATAACGCACCGAAAATATTGTTTATAGCAGTCGCCATACAATGTATATTATTCGAGTGTCCTTCGAGAGATGCGCGATAAAACGAGTTCTCATTTCGCGCTAATTTCGGGATCGAAACCGCTACAAAGACCATCAGCAAACAAACGAGCAAATGCTCGTCTTCATCTACCTCGGACTTCTGACTTCTAAGAGCTGCAGTCAACGTTGGATCGACTTTGCAAGTTAGACCTGCCGCTGACGTCATTTCCGAGACAACGCGCATCGGATCGCCGGAAGGCAAATGATGTCTGAAGTCCAGGATCGAGCTCAAAAGGAACGGTATACGTTCTTCGAGGACGTCGACCAGCGCAGATTGTGCTAACTGTCTGAAACTCAGAATTACACCTATGATCGTAACTCGTTGTAGTACGTTATCAACTTGCTGTAGCCTCTTGAACTGCTCCTTCATCACTTCCGGCTTATCGAAGTTTGTTCTCAAAGCGATTAGAACGTCTTTGTTGCCAGCGGCCAGCTTCTTCAACTGCTGAACTTGACTCGCTATGTGCCACATCAAATTCTCGCTTAACATCTTCATGCCGTACGGTCCGATCAGTTCGGCCAATGCTCTCAACTCGTTAATGTCGGAGAATTCTTCTGCGTTGAAAGGTATCGCACCTTCCACCGATAAGCTGACAAACGCTCTCTGATTGCCCGAGTAACAAATGTTCCCGGCGCTGACTCTTCTCAGCAAAACATCGGAATACCATTGCGTGTATAGAGAAGCAATAGTTTTATCACCGTGACTATCTAATTCCTGGGTCTGCTGGAGGAGAGCATTGTTAAATACACGCGTTATATCTATGTGTACATAATTCTCAACAGTCTGAAGGACGTTCATGTAAGATCTAACGCTAACGAAGAGTTCCGATGGCTTAGCGATTTCGCTAGTATCTGGATTGTACATGACCATGCCAACAAGTGCTCTGGCGAATCTTGATTCTAAATGTTGATGTAGATATTCTCTTGGTGCAAATGTGTACTCCCATACATTGATAGTAGGACAGTAATTGATAGCGTAGCATAATTCCGTTAATGCCATATGAAGCTTATCCATAGTGGTGAGCTCTTCTCTCGTTTTTCTGTAGCTTTCTATGCCCGGCTTATGAATCTCGTACATATTTTTCTTATTTTTGTCTTTCTTCTTCCGATTCACTACTTGCGAGATCAATAAAGCGCAATGTTTTGGTAACAGCTTGTCGCTCATGTTGCACTGCTCGTCGCAAATGGCTGTGATAATGTTCTTTGCCTCTTTAGCCATTTCATCTAAAAACATGTTGACGACGGAGAGACTTCTTTCACGGATATGATGACGTTCTTCTGGACAGAGTTCGTGTGTACAGCTTTGAAAGTGACTGCATATCAAGGGAAATGCAACGGTATATCTATTTTGTGCAGGGAATTCTAAGCACATGTGAAATTGATCTTCGAATACTTTACTGTAGAAACAGAAGATAGACAAGTCGGATGTTTCTACCAACATTTCATCCAAATTATCTACCATTTTTGTATGAAATAATACCGTGTCCATAAAGGACGCTAATTCTCTATTATCGGCAAGATTCATGTTACACTTTGCAATAGACATATACGCTTGTAATCTAAACCAATCCAAACGAAATGCGCGGAAGTCGAAAAGTTCATTATCCTCGACTTGTTTTACAGTTAGACTAGCTATTTTCGAACACATGTCGCTCAGAATTGCTCCTTCGTCTTCAGGGCACACTGGAAGATTTTGAATCATTTGATCTAAAGCAGGAGCATCAAATCCCGACAGAAATTGCACGTAGTACCTCTGCAATACTTGAGAATATTTCTTTACTAATGCCCTTAGTTCTTCACAGTGGAACAGCAATTCTGGCAACTGACGATCTACTAAATCTTCTCCACCTCTACCTTTACTTTTCCCTTGTGTCGGAGGGTTAACGCCGTGTCTTAAAAGCCATAGAACTTCGTCTCTGGCATGAGAGAGTCCCATTAAAACCAACAATGCCTTTGGTCCTAAAAGACCTGGTTGGTCGGTTAAAATTAAACCTAAGTCTTTCAATGCTGTTCTTAAAAATTTTCTTCTTTCTCTGTGCCTGTAACCAGCTGTCTGTACAGCCTGGTTATAGCATTCTTTCACTTCAGATACTCTCTTGCTATATCCTTTTATACTTTCAAAAAATACTTGTATATATTGATGAATATAAATTACTTCATCTCTGAACAAGGCTAAAACCCAACCCGACTCTAAAGCTGTGGTCCAGAGTTTACTAGGCTGTTCTTGGCTTAAAAATGAGTGACAAAGCGTGAAACCTAAAATAACCCATCTCTCTATTCTGTCTAAGCTCAAAGTTTCACAAGACATGGTATCGGTTGCTACTGCTTTAAGTATCTTTCCAGGACTGTCGACCAGACTTAGCTTTTTGTCTGCTCTCCATGTGTCTGCAGACAAGTTTCTTCCTGGGTAAATAGGCCACAATGAGGTGAGGGCATTTTTTAATAATTTAGAATGCGGAACAAATTCTTCCGATAGTTTCTTTAAAGGCGCATCATAATCCATGATCATTTGACCCAGACGAGGAAAACTGGGATCAGACTGGCTATGAACCATTTCGTGGGCTGCATTAAACAACCCTAGAACTGCTTTACGATCTTCTACTTGCGACAGAAGTATCATCAAACTCACATATGTAACAACCAAGTCCAAATAACCTTTGGTTAAATCAAAGTTTATTGTGATGTCCATATGAACACCACAAGCATCCATTGTAGTTAGAAGTTCACAAACATTGTCTTTGAAATCTAGTAGATCGACGAATGTGTAATAGTATAGGGACAGAGATTTAATAATCTCGTTGCGTAGATTTGTAATTGTTTGGAGCGCCTTAATGTCAATATTAGGAAACTTTTTGACAATTGTTTTTATAGAAGACTCTAAAGTTTTATCAGAAAGGAAACCAGGCTTTGATTTCGCATCGCCACATGCCTTCTTTATATTATAAATACGGGTTAACATACCAATACCTCTGTCATTTAAAATAGTTAGCTTTTCAGCCAACTTCTGTTGACTAGGTACAATAGGTCGAGCCATTGTTATATTGTTCAGTGATATCTCTTACGTGATCACCATAGCTTTTTCATTTCTTTGGCTTTAAATGACAGCAGACCCCACCCCTTGGGGTAATTTGCCTTCACCGGATGCGCTTAAAATAGAGTGACCCTATTCTTCCTGCAAAAGAATTTTGACTAATTACGATCTCCTTTTATAAGAGAATAATAGAGTGTATTTTCTGCAGTATGTCTTACCTTATCTGCAATTACATGTTTAATATAAATCGATGACACGATGGGAAGAACTTTCTGTATACGTCAGGTACCGAGTGAAGTACTGTCCTTTTTAATGGACAGTGTTGCCAACAGTTGTTAGGCTAGTGGCATTGTAGGCGTACTAATTTCAAACAACTGGGTCTGTGAATCGTATGGACCAGTTAGGCGCATTTAGAATGAAAATCTAAGGAAGAAACTTATATATTAATAATTTTGTATGCGATAATGTATTTGCACAATGAATTTTACATCAAAACGACAAATTACCACTGTATTTGATGCTACAATGGAAGCTAACTGTTCATCTTCCCTACTACATTTCTTTATTTATAATTTTGATAAAATTTAATTTTAATATTATACTCATTCGTGAATTTATAAATATAAACAACCATAATTGCTCAAAATTCAGAGTTTAATATGATAATAATTGGTACATGAAGGTATACAGGAACGTGTATATTCAAACTACAATAAACAGAAATGGATTATAAAGACAGAACAAATACCTGATAGATTTTTGTAGCCCAAGTTGACTGTTTTATTGATTTAGAAATCTCGTGTTCGTATAGAATTATTGTTAACAAACGTCGGTATTATTGATTCTTACTCAATCTTCCAAAAACTCTTCAAAATTTTAAGATATAGGATTATACATTATGAAAATTGTTGCCTAACTCTTGTAAAGTCCGTAGAATTCTCACATTGTTTTAGCTTTACACAAAATGTTATTGATAATTTACGAACGTAAGCTTGTTAGCACGATTCAAGTATTGCTATACTTCATATCTGCTACGGGTACTAAGCATGATTTGGTGACAACTACATATGGCGCGTATATTCAAACGATCAAAATAGTATTGTTAAAAAATGATATTACAAAAACCTAATTTTAATCATTCATGAACATAATAATTCATAAAATGCTCACATATACATTTATCTTAAGATCTTTCTACGTATAATTTGTATTTTTATATGTGTAACAATATTTATTAATTGTATACCCCTTACCAGAAAATTCAATGAATTCGGTGATGTTATTTCCAGTTAATAAGAAAATATACAATATATGTATATCATGAGTATTTATTAATATTTATTGATCTGTTATTTATTTTCTTATAAACTTCAACCACTTATTGCATATAAATTTTACAAAATGTAAGTGATTATATATGCAACTAATTATACGGTTCGAAAGTACCTCCATTTTTAATATTAATATCTTCAATATTGATAATCTAATGTAAATGCCAAGAACATAAACTAGAAAGCGATAAAAACACCAATATAAACCAGCCAAGAAGTTTATTTCTCACATAACGTTTAAATGCCAATTGCTTTTTAGTGATATCTATAAATAAAATTATTATTTTATTGTAACCGTGGGACCATTTTAGCACTGGATATTTATATCGAACGCATGAGCAAAAACTATTGACATCTGAATATTTACGAGGTCGATAATTCTCACAACCGGAAAGAAATATGGCCATCAATAACGGCAGAAAAACATTGCCTACTTGTAGATATATGATAATAGGTATAATCTTACGATATCTTATCCCTCACGGATGTTATTCATTTATGAGCACTTTTGGATCATATTCAATTCCCATCTCACCCTGCAAAAGTCAACGAGTCTCCCAGCCCTTGGTGCGATTCGACGTGGAGCTATTGGCTCGATTTTACTTCTTTCCCATTTTTCATTAGCACAATCAAACTGGCCGTACGCGAAGAAACAATGGCTTCTTGCCGGTCCCTCGGCTGGGCGGTTTTCCACGCCGAGGAAAAAAGCTATAGATTATCGGGGAAGTCGATTGGGGTTTGTTGGCGTTTGCCCACCCTTTCGCTTATTTTTTCAAAGACCACAGCGTGTGTTTTATCTCCGATAGCTTATATACGACGCGTGTATATTTTTCATAAAGGCAATTACAACGTGTGCAGAGAAACTATTACAAGCGGTCTGTAGATTTTTACGCAAAATACATGTAAACTATAGGATAGAAGAACTACATAAGCAATTATTACTTTTGCTTTATTTCAAACATATATTTCAAACCGCGGAACTTTAAAAACTTTTCTCGCTTTATCAGTTTCGGAAAAAACAGAAAAGGATAAGAATCGAAAAAATTTTCGGTTATTGTGAATATCATACCTAAATTATTATCATAGCTAAATTGTCAGTCATTATTATCAGATGTATAATTCATAGTTCGAAACTTGTTTGTGTTTTTCTTGTTCCGGTATAACTTTTATCATACACGTTCTAAAATATGACATTACTTTTTAAAGAAGTTTAAAAACCAACGTTTCTTTCCACAAAAATTCCTTAATAGCAGATATTTTTTTAAACGTAATACAGAAATTCCAACAGAATTTGTTTTGGTGAAAAATCATTATTAACGAAGTACATAGAAAAATACCTCGACGCCACCATCTCGTGAAAAACACAAAAACAGTCCGTCAGATTCAATATAGCTAAAAAAACAATTTCACTCTTCCGTTTTAAATTTTTTCCATAAAAAAATACAAAAATATTGCGAATTAAAACATATGGGTCCAAAACTGTATCATACCGGGACGAGAAGATTTATGATCCACCGGCGTGTAAACCGGGATTCTTGAATTGTTATAAGTCCCAAAACTGTCAGGAGAATATTTATGTATAAAAGTGTCATGTCTATGGAAAACAAACCACGATCTATAATACTGGATACTGCCACTATTGATTACAGTCCAATTGATCAGACCCGAAGCAGATTCAGTTTAAATTCATAGCTAAAAATATTATCTCGTTTTAAAACAGGTGCATTTTTTCAAGTGTGTATACATGCAAATGGCTTTTAACTCGAATTATGTTTTCGATTTTTTGCAAATATGCATTTATACAATATGCAAATATATATTTTTTTTCGAACGAAGTTGAAAGTGCATCAGTTGGAAGAAGCCACTTAGAAATTTCTTTTTTTTCTGTAATAATTTAAGTCGGTGTGGTAACGCCAACTTTGAGTAAAACCAACGAGAGACTCGCAAATACAAAAATCAATAATGAAAGTAATAAAGATACTTTATGAAAAATTTTTGTTTCAACAGAGTAATCATTTCCAACGTTCGATGTTTTATTGAAACTACTTACTATTTCACGAATAAATATGTCAAGTTACTGGTATACGATCTGAGAAAGTTCTACGAATATAAAGGGTTAATATCAATACTTGTCTGAAGACTATCAGGGACGAAATACGTTTGTTACACAGCTGGAACGAAACCGTGCCTCCTTAACCTCCGCTGTCACACTTTCTATGCGAAGCACGTATCTCATACAATTTTCAAACAGCTGTCACCCAAAAACTAGCAATACTATTGAGACCCAAAAATTTGAGAATAAAATTTGAACATCCTAGAATATCGTTTTCTTTATTACAACTCAATTTTTATCTCCAAGTAGGTTAGCGGAGCCGGTTATTATGGGGTGACCAATTGCTTTGTCTTTGGTTTGTTTTTGGGCGTAATCAACTTTATATTTATCGAATAAGACATATTATATTTTTGTACTCTTTTATTTTGTTTATGTTTGAATAAACAAATTTAATGTGTCTTATTCGATAAATATGAAGTTAATTATACCCGAAAACAAACTAAAGCCATATCACTGGTTGCCCTACAGTAACTGCCTTCACTACTCTATATTGAATTAATTGTTAATTTCACTTTTTCGAAAAAAGTGTGGACGCAATGTGATAGAGTAGGGTTAATTAATCCAGGGAAGCACGATACACTTCCGTGCTAACAACATGTAACAAGAAAACGTTCCATCCGTCGGTTGCGCAGGATCAATAGTTCCCGGGACCAGACATAGTTTTACATCTCTTTGATCAGCGTACCTTCATTATGGTTAAATGGCATTGCTTTATTACAATTCCTGATCTCGGCGAAGACGTCGGACAGGAATGCATCGGGATCGTAGCACGGCAAGCGAAGGTAATCGGGGAGGCTTTAATTATCCCGTGGCCTTCTAACGTGCAATTAATTCCGAATGCGGTTTAGTTTAGCGAACGAAGAGCAAACAATGTATTACCCTCCAGACCGACTAAACGTGGGCGGTTATGTCGAATCGAGAGGAAGTGGGAGAGTCGGAACGATGGGGGGGGGTTGAAGGTGGGCGGGGGGGGGGGGGGGGGTAGGCCACTTTGCGCAAATAGCATGGATCCTGCAGATAGTGCATACTTCCCGTACCCACGGCCGCTATCTTCCGTTACCCCGTCACCCTTTCGCGCTCTTTGCATCCTCCGCACCTATGCTCTATCGCTTCTGAACATGAGCTTAATGCTCCGTGAATTTGTGATTGCCCCTAATGCAAATCCACGGTTTTAACGGGAGCGTGCTCGAGCCTACTAAAGACCGGTTTTCGAGAAATGAGCCAGTTCTATTCTTCGATTCCCTCTTCAAACATGCGCAGAGACCTGCGTTAATATTCAGTTACGGGGCTGCTTTGTAACCCGCTGCCCCTGCGCACACATCCTTGCCGGCTAACCAAACGTCTATTCTGTGGATGCGTCATTCATGCAGACACTTGTTTTGACTGCCGGAAATACAACATTTATTTGGAACGTTCAGGTGCTCCATTGTGACGCAGAAGTTGTCGACGGTACTGATGGTGCACGAAGCAGACATTTGTTTTGGTTGGCAAAAAAGTAACATTCACTTGGAGTGTTCAGGTGCTCCATTGTAACGTAGAAGTTGTCGACGAACTAATGGCACAGAGTAGAAATGTAACATTCACTTGGCGCGTTCAGATGTTCCCTTACGATGCAAAAGTTTTAACGGCACAAACAGTAAACTCTTGTTTTGGTCGGTAGAAATGTAACATTTATTTAGAAGTTTCATTTGGTTCGTTGTAATTTACAAAATATCAACGTAATGATTATTTATCTCTAGAACGATCCCGTGGGGTTGCCGGTGACCCCATAACATTTTTAAATTATCTACAAACGTGTAAATAAATACTAAAACACTGAGGTCTTCCTTGTTTTCCTAATTCATGTCGTATGTCATATTTCATATTTTGAAAATAACAAATATTTTGATTACTAAGATTTTATTTCGAGTCGACCGCAATCTTGCGATATCATTTATTTTGAGTTTGTATGAAAATATCATATAAGTTGAAATCGTTAATTAACATTCTTTGTTATCAGAGAACATAATAATTATTTTTAAAAATCTTGAAACAATCTTAATGATGCATCTTGACTATTAGACAAGTTATTTTGCAAATATAATAGCTTCGAATTGCATAATAAATATTTACAAAAGTTTATGAAAATATATAGTTAGAAAATATAAAAGTTGCCGTTACAGATTGATTTTAGTGTTGTGTTGATATCATAAAGGAAATTAGGCCTTACACATTATATTGTCTTGTAGGGAGAAACTTCCCCGAAGCCATACATGATAGTTTTTCTTATCTTTTGAATAAACAAGCTTGAGCGCGTTCGCGTGTTATAATCTTATGATTGCTCCCGACACAAATCCTCGGTTTTACCACGAGCTGGTTTAAGCCTCTTAAAGCTTGGGTTTCAATAGATGAACATGTCGACAAACTGTGTGTGCACATGTGTAGTTGCAGTATTATTATACTATGGTTCACTAGCCTGTCCATACTTGTTTCATAGGCACAGTTTTTTTTTCTTGTAAACATAATACCAATACTCTAAATCTTGTGATCTAAAGAAAACAGAAATCTATTAATAGTTATAAAGGTCTATAAGAATTTTCATATATTCTCTCTATAAATATTAAAAAAATGTTTCATTTCTTCTTATAAATATTATAGAACATTTGATTTCCTTCTGTTTGTGTGATGAAACGTATTACTTCAAAATACAATTTGTTAGCTTAAACTATCAAGTCCTTTTATGCGCCGAACATTATTGATCACTTAATATTCTCGAAAGATTCAAACAAACTATGTTATATTACTTTGTAAAAGTAACAATAATATATTTATTCGGAGTTTTAGCGATTTTTATTGTAATGCTTGCGTTAAGTAACAAAATTGAATAAATTCCTCGCAAATGTGTCTCCATAAATTCTTCATAATCAGATTTTGTATTTATCCGTGAACATTAAGAAGTGATGATGAAGCAAGTAATATGTATACCCAAGATGTCCTAATCATCAATTGTCTTAATAAGTTTCCATTGTTACGTTCATTCCCCTTAGACTGGCGCATACATTCAACGAATCTATCAATCCCTTCACGATACTTTGGTGTCCTTGGACTTCTGTCGGATCGGGCTTTCAGCGAGGCAACTTTTACGGTTGAAACTTTGGAGGAATGGCCTGCCTCTTTGAAGGATGCAGACGGAGAATAGGATGATCAACGCACGGATAAACGGTCCGGGAGAGAGAGAAGGAGGAGGATAAAGAGGGAGGGAGAGAGGGAGGGAGAGAGAGAGAGAGAGGGAGAGAGTAGGTAGGACACGGTGAACAGATATGCGGAGAGGAATCGCGTTGAACCGAAATGCTGAGAAAGGAGGAGAAGAAAGGGGAGGTGGTCGGAGGTTCGGACAGAAAGGGAAAACGAGAAAGAATAAACGCTAGGAAGCGCGGCGCAAAAGTAAGAGATGGGGGAGAGAGATGAGAGTAGTTCGCGCGATGCGAATGACTGCGATTCGTCCAATTATCGGTTGGCACCAAAAGTGCTGGGTCTGGCTCGCCTGCCAAATGGGAAATAGCCGGCGAACTGCAGAGGCAAGCTATAGTCAGCTATGGTCCTACGAACTCTGTGTGCGAGAAACTCAAGCCTGTACCTTCTACTCTCTCGCCGACTACGACATGAACTGGCTGAGTATAGGAGTGGCCCGGTACGATTTAAACGGCAGTCGCCGAAAGATAATTTGACCTTCTGCGATTCGCTAGTTTTCCCTTCTTCCGAAGTCGTCCCTCCTATGGACTCGAAGTCTCGCTAAGGATCAGGATAGAATGGCCCATTCAGATTAGAAGTTGAATTCCCGTTCCCAGAAAGAAATGAAAAGTTTCCCTTGGATATGCTAATGGGCGAACCGTGAATTTGTGAAGCTGTTGCGTTTGCCTCTGTTGTGGCTTGTTTTTCGAAAGAAGAGATCTCGAGAACATTGATCACCATTAGTAGGGAAGACCGAGAATGGTTATAACACTTTGATTTTAGAACACGATTACACATAAACTATTGTATTTACAATGACAATTACTGTATGAATCTCTTATTTACTTATCTGAGATTATTCAGTCACAGTGGTTTTGTTGTGCATTAAAGAATATCGAAGTTGTTAATAAAATATGGGAAGCGGGTGAAATGTTAAAACCCTTGTGGTATAAGGTTCCTAGCCATCTTCGTATGCTTTTATATCCACGGTTCCTTTATTAATTTTTCTAATTTATGTACGATGCATTTCAAAGGTTCAGTATGATATTAAATTATAGTAATTTTAAATCTATTAGTTAACCTAATAAATATAGGCACTTATTTAAATTATAAGATGAAGAAATTTAGACGTAGAAATTCCTTAAATTCTACCACGATTGTTGGTGTTACAATCCTCCCCGACCGCATTTTCAAACTTTAATTATAAATTGTTATTTATAACATGCTTATTAATGAAAATGGGGAGGAAGAATTTATTTGCTAAAACAGCACTTTTATCACAATCTTAAAGCAGTGAGGAAAGTTAGTTTTCAGGTACCGAAAAGTTATCTTCTTTTTTATACGGATGTCTATTTCGTGTTTACCTATGTATGATAGATGAGTGTGTTCCAAATATCATTTTACATTATATATCTGAACCGTGTAATAATATTTATCATATATTTTGAGATATTTAATGTGTTACATCCGTTATTGGTCTCCTTTAAACAGATATAACAAAAACGAATAGGTTAAATACAAAACTGTGAAGCAGTAGTATTTGTAGATATTGGTATATTGTTTTAACAATAAACCTACCGAACAATAAAATTGATTTGTTTGCAAAACCTGATAAGGGTGAAAATATTCAACTTACTTAGATTTTCTACAGTTGTTCAAATAATGTAATTTATGCAATAATTTTCCATAAAATTGTCTTAATTGTTATTTTAATTTTAGAATAAGAAACCAGTCATTTGACCATGGTAGGTTTAGTGTTAAATTTATTACTATTAGTGAAAGAGGAACGACATCCTATTCTGACTTATACTTGCAATTAATTCGGACAATGCTTATTTTGCATGGAAATCCACAATCTAATTACAGTGGAACCACGTTTAGCCGGATTCCGATTATCCGCTGGTTTGATTAGTCGGGAGTTTTAGTTATCCGCTGTTTTGATTGTTCGGTGTAAGAATCGTGATGCTATAATATATACACTCATCTCTTATAATATAAGTTACTAAATGAGGATGTGCTAACAGTGATATACAAGGTGTCAAGATAAAGATGGTTCAAAATTTTTAGTATACGCCGAGAGGAGTAAAAAATGTCCCATTAACATGGAACAATCAATCCTATCAACAGAAAATCAACTTTTAGTATTTAAGAATATGCGATATGACAAGGTTGCCAACACATAATTATTAGACCAGCATCAATCAAGATTCTTCCATAACTGCAAATTTAATAAAAATCTTATTTATCACAGTAAGTTTTCCATATATCTTCACTATATTAAGATGCACACTGCACATTACAGATCTTTGATCAACGTATCTGCAAGTGTTCCATCGATTTTTCTACTGTTACACACGCATTTTCTATTCATTCTCGTCATTCTTGTACATTATTTATAGAAGAAGAATAGACTATTGTTTTTAAGTTAATTTCTTCACATTCTTGCAATCTATGGACGAGTTATAAAATCTCCTGATTTATTTCATCTATGGATTGCTGGATTTCATCAAATACTTTGGAATTTAATATTTTATATTTCTATAACTTAAACCAGGTCTCGGAATTACACTCACGCATGCACGCACAAAGCAACAGGCATACTCGCGATCTTCATGTTGCGCGCGGGTTAATTCTGAGCCCTGAATTAAACCATGACTTTTTAATAGTACTCAACTGTACCTTATCGCATCGGCACAAATGATTTCTTTTATATTAACTGACTCCAATGAAACTATAAGATCATCATGTTGTAGAATTTGTAACGTTAACAATCGTCTATGACTTCTCTTCAATGTCTCTAGGACATTTGGAGGTAAAAAGACCAGAATTTCGCCAGGATAGAATTTCTCGTTTGGTGGAAACGAAGCTGCTTTATCTATAAGTAAGATAACATTTAGAGGAAGATGTTTGCTAGTTAAGAATTCTGTTGTGGCTGATACGAAAGCCGGTTAATCAAAATGGTGAATAATCGAACGCCAAGTAATCAAAACCCTGAATAACTGAACGCCGGGTAATCAAAACCGAGAATAATCGGGCACCGGTTAAAGGATGTTCGAACTAAAAATTTTGTTGTGGTAATAATTCGTCTTAACGAACTAATTTTCATTTATAACGTTGCACTTTAAAAAAATAAATCTTACAATATACATAAAAGGGTTTATCTTGGGAACGTATGAGGTATAAAATCGGCGGACAAAACTTAAAATAGCAAAACGATTTCAAAAATTGAGGAATATCGATGCATCGTTTTCAACATATTTGCATCTTGCAATTGATACCCATAATTTTTATTTCGCATAAAGCTCTATACTCGGTTGATTAGTTGGTGTACATACATCAAAATTGACTAAAACTTTTTATGGTCGTCTTTGTTCCCTAATAGTTCACACCAGTTCTTCTCACAAATCTTATTCTGCTTCTGAAAGTGCTGTAGATTTAAAGCGTTATGCTTTTGACATTTCTTCATAAGAATTCTCATCTTTATTATATTGGTTTCTTATGTAATTGTTCGCAAAGCAGTAATAATCGTATTTATAACAATAATTTAGTAAGTTATAAATAAATGATTTAATAAATCTTATTCATCTTTGTTAATATAGTTGCACGTTGTATAGTACACGAACGCAGAGACTAAATTATAAACACAGGGAAAATAATAAGAATGAAAAGCATATACATATATCATATCGCGAGCCTGCGTATATTGTAATTAGATTTTTAACTTTAAAGTTAATTATTTGCTAATGAAATGGTATTCTACATTTGAGTGCTACAAACAATATCTGTGGAAACGCGGAATCAAATTTTAAATGCTTTTAAGCAGAATACGTTTACATCGTTCGCATTCCGTTTCGCATGCATCCGAATTTCAATTTATAGTCACGCTACAGCACATACGCAATTACGTAGAAATACGAGCATTTTCAATCATTTTGCCATTACATTGGAAACACAAAAGCGCGTTATCTCACTGCCTCGCCGTCAGTAAAGAAGTTTTCGTTAATCAATCGTCTTCGTCGTTACCGTTGGCCTTTCCGTTATTCTTACGTCACGTAACTCTTATCGTGACAGGTAAATGACGTCATTAACGACGTTAAAACGCTGACACGTTGGGAATAACCCCAACCGTTGACTCACAATTTTCCCGTCCAGTTTCTCCACCCTTCGAGATCGATGCGTCGATTTCCGATAACCCATACCACCACCATAAAATGGGACGGAACTTTTCTGGACAGCCTACTATATAACGTCGCTTACAAAGAACCAGTGATTATGCGACATATTTCAATATTTCAAAGGTATATTCCGGCACTGTTTCGGAAATTAAAACCAGAATGCTTGCTGAATATTTAGAAGCATTCTAGTGGGTGCATTGTTTAAGTAAAATAATAGTTGCTGCTGGATTTATTCATGCGTGACTTATTTTACTAAGTTATTGTAGTTTAAGTTATTATTTCTTGAAGCGCTGAATTAACGAACATATATTCACCAGGGTTAGTTTCATTTCAGATACTATAATATGTTTCATTTTTCTTTTTGTATTCTGGAAAATATTTCTTTGAAATGTGATTTACAAATGAGTATTACTTAGTTAATTTAAAGAAATCATTGTTGTATAGAAAGGATCATGTATATTCTACTAATTCTCTAAGAAACAAGAGAATCAAGGTGTATTTCTTAAACGAACCTCTTTTTATTTTCTTAAATAAATTATTATTACTGTGTTTGAATATGAATTCAGAAAGCTATACAATCTAGGACGAAACATAATAGCGAAAAGATTGAAGAAAAATTAAAACTGTAATAATCGAAAATGGAATAAAGCTATTCAGCTAGAAAAAGGAAGAACGTAAAGACAATAGAATAGTTAAGGATGAAAACAATAGTTGTATAGTGATGGCGGTTCTAGATCTGGTCCTTAAGTGCCACGGTGGATTAGGGTGTTAAATCTGGGAAACTAGATGTCAGTTGAGAATGTTTTCAGTCACAGACAATGTTTTATAAACAGTTATCAATATTTTATAAGCAACCAGCTATCTAATTATAATTGACGAGTACAACTACACAAATCCACTCCAAGATTGTCAAATCCAAACTACACAAATCATTAAACAGTATGTAGACTTTATTTTGTAACTTGGTTTCTATATTCTAAAATATCGTTAACTTCTTTTTACCAATTTCTCTATGTATAAATACCTAATAAGTACGGTAATGTATGTTTGTTTTTCCGTTTTATCAAATTTCGATATAACAATAATATTTGAGCAAAATGTTCTACTTTTGGTTCATTTGGTCTACAGTTAAAATATGTTTGCACAGATTATTGAAAAATTTCTACACTATTTGGAAATGACAAAAAACAGTTAAACATGACTCAATAATATCGTCGGCGCGATAAAACTGGCGATTCTGATGCAAATTAAGCGATTCAAAATTGACGAAATTATCCCACGTTTTCAGCACTCTGAAATGATTCTTGAATATTTCCCGGGTGTCTCGTTTTACTAAATCTGAACCGCGGCCTATGACGCGATTTGGTATTAATTTGTCGGTATTTGCATATCAAGACGACCATATTGTATAATTTAATGAGGTCATCCGCAGTTATGCCCCTAAATGATTCGGCCCTGTGCGAAATGGTTGGTGCTCCTGTATAGATTCGGAATGGTAATTGGTGAGGTAGGTATGCAGATATACACCACATGTATTCTGGATAGAGGGACGCGACACTAATATACTCACACGTGTTAGCGATCGTGTCCCTAGGATTTGATTGTCCATGTTACCTTGAGAATTATCGAGTTCGCCGGATTCTGTTGTAGTATTTGCGAACGGAAGTGCGCGGTACAATGGGGAAACATTGACTCGTAGTCTAACATACGAAATAGGTTGCGCATGATTGTTTCGTAGCTGCTATGCCTCGCGGTAGGCGCAATTTCGCACTGCTAACACACTGAACCTTTCGCAGACACCGCCGCGTGACGCATGAGTGTCACCTGGCTCGAGAGATTGGGAGGCCTGGTATGTCACCGACGAAGTTGATCAGTGTTTATAACATCTTCCGGCTGCAACTTTCGCGGGAGATTCGATGTCAAATTAATTCTTGCTAGTACCTGTGTAGCAAACCAGGAAGCAAGTCGTTGAATCGTATATTAGCAGTAATGGGTTCATGAGCAAGCAGGTTTGAATACATCAGCATAGAAAGCCTGAGTAGATGCGAACAGTGTCTGAACCGATATATGTTCGTGAACCTAGGCAAAGTTTGACTGCGGACTTTATGCATTTATGACAGAAGCTATTATATGAAACACAGAAGTATGGTGACATTAAGACTTGATAATGACGTTGTACTATTCTTAGCTTAAGTTAGTAAAAGACAAAACTCTTTTTGTTCCATACGATTGATTTAGACGAGTTTTATTTTGCATAAAGATTTTTAGTTAGTCTTAACAAATTTTCTTGATTACCCTATTAGCATACACTCAGTTGTACAATAATGTACAACTGTAAGCAGTTTCTAGCAGGTCATAATTGCAGTACATCTGCAATAACTAAATAATAGTACTAACCAGTTACCATTAGTATCAATGGTAAAATAGTATTAACCGGGTAGTTGTTTTTAACGACTACACTTGTCATAACATAAAATGCGGCATTTTTTCACACCCGTCAAAATAACGAATTGGTTAAAAAGGGAATATATTTCGACATTCTTTATTAAATTGTATATTTTATAAAAGTTTTATATCGAAACAAAATGTGAAGAATGGAGAAAATCAAACATATACAGTATAATTACAGTACGTACATATAATTACACAATTTTCAAAGAGATTGCAACAGCTAACTCGTTAAGAGTAACTGGAACAAAGCCGTTCTTGAATTCATTTCTGTCTGGCTCATTCAACGTTTTCATTGCAACCAACTAAAGGAAGAAGGGATTGTGATCGTTATTTACGCGAAACATGTTGTAGCTGTTTACATTATCTTGCGAATCTTGGATACTTTAGTCCGGAGGTCTGTGGGAAAGGAAGAACGCGAATAGTCGACAAACCTGCCAGGCCCGCAAGCGTTGGAGTCTCATAAGCGACCAAGCATTCAAGAAATACCTCAAGAGCTCGAACTTCACTAAGAGCTCGCAAGCATTTCTGCTCTCCAACGCAGTTCGAACCCCTTCGAATTTCTAGTCATGTGTTCGAACGTGTTCAAACGTATTCGATGTTTTTATGGGTCCACCGATGACAGCTCGGCAATAAGTTTAGGAAGGACGAATACTAAAATTTGAAGAACTTTCGATTAAAAATGCATAGAAAAAATTGTCGCTTAAATAGATGGACACAAAAATTGCGCAACCTCTGATGTAAAATTTAGAATAAATAATAAGTAATTTTGATTTCATAACTATTGTTTCATTCGTGGATAACTGAATTTTATTACAAAATATTATGTTCACTATTCCGTACTTTGTTGCTGTTAGTATTAGTTTAGTATCCCAGTATTTTGCTTCTTTTGAAATTATTATGAAAATTCTGTTATACTGCACCATTTAATAAATAATTTTATTCAATAATTCTGGTACAATAAAATCGTACGATTAATCGAGTGGTGTATTCACTTTTATATTGATGAACGTGATTAAACTAAATACAGAACGGTACAAGTATTTATAACTAGACTGCGTACCATTGCAAAATAAAAATTATCTGCATCAAGTGCAAAACACGAAAGACAAGCTTTTTTCTTTCTTTAATCATTTTAATAAGTTCAAGTTAATACATCAACTTTTGTAGTTTGTTTTAATCTTTCCACTATTTTACTATCTCGTCATCGACGCGAAATGAAAACATTACATGCAACTCCGCAGTCTGCTTACCTCACACGACTAAATGATTGAAGTACTACGAGCACAGCTTATTTCGGTATTATTCGATGAAACATACCGAAATACATTGCCGTGAATGGCCTTCGTTCCGCCATATAAATACAACAAAATGCTTTTGATGACCGCACGACGGACTTGACGATAGAAATCCATTAGCCTCGTCCACGGTTAAATAACCACCGAGGTATCTACATTGACTGTTCTACCGATAAAAATACTTTTAAGGAAATGAAATCGATCTATAAAAACGTATTGTGATAGAGAAAGTCTGCGAAACACCCCGACTGCGCTATACCGTTGCGCTACTTCGCGTCATCTCCGCGATATCGTTGATTGCCATGTCGGACAGCTTTATTATACGTTGTATAGCGTGCGTATACAAGAAACTTTTGCAACATGGGGGAAGGCAACGGCACGATATCTACATCCAGCTAGGCGGCGTTCCCCATTAATCTTGAACAATACGTGGCAAAAGGCGTTATTAATATCTATTTTCCGGCAAAAGTTTGTCGTTCACGCGACAGTTACGCTCTGGCGTGCAGTGACCGGCATTACGCCGAGTGATAAGCTCGCGAAAAATGCAAAGAAAAAAAAGGGGAACGATGGTAGCTGGTAAACTCGAAGGGGGTAAGGTCGATTGAAAGTTCCCCAGGCTGTCGTTACATTGGCCACTGTGCGCCACTCTGTACGTGGCCTATAGGGTGTACACGAAACCCGAAAACCGTCCCGTAGGTCGTCTACAGTCTACAGTCTACGAGAACTCTAGTGTTCGATCGTGATGGAATATGTACGCGTTCCTCACGTATTTATGAGCTTCTTCTACGCAGTCTGATTTTAAATTGAGTCTACTTCAAAGTCTCGTGGATTAATTCTACGAGCCATGAATTTTTTAACACCGCGTCGCTTTTATAAATTCTGGTAAATTAGTTCCAACCGTCCTAGAATCCTTAACAGGTTGAAACCGCACGTACAGAAGACGCAACTCTTTCACCAAGTAGAAACTAAGTCGTGTTGTAGAATATTCGAATGTACAACAGTGGGGCCAGTTACTGCGGAGTGATCGATTGCTGTACTTTTGATTTGTTTTCAGACATAATTAAGTTTATATTTATCGAATAAGACATGTTAAATTTTCTATTTTGTTATTTTATTTATTTTTGAATAACTCATATTCATTGAGTAAGAGATATTACATTCTTTTATTCCTCTATTTTGTTTGTTTTTCAGTAAAAAATGTCATACTTCTTATTCAATAAATATGAAGTTAATTATGCCCGAAAATATGATCGAATAAAATGAATATGATCGAAGAAGTAATTACTTTGATCAATTTAATCTTTACAGTTTCAGCTTTTTTAAGTATACTACTTCGAAGCTGTGCAACTTTTGATTTGTCAGTCAACGTGTTAAAAAAATGTTTTCATCGAAACCTCCGATCGATGTTTTGAAGAATCACTTTGTTTATTATCTGAGATTATGATCCAACTAAATGCTGAAAGAACATTGTTAATAAGCAGAAAGGGTAAACTATGATCAGACATGATCATATCAGCCGCAAGGAAAAACATTTACTTTTAATACTTTCATGTTGTGGCTACATACAAATTATTTTTCAAACAGGAAATATTATCCTATACTTGGTTGTACATCGTAACCACATTCTGCCTGCACGTAATATAGAATTTAATTTTCCAAACCACGGTATCGTCGTTATTGCAGCTTCATAATTTTCGTGTTATTATTAACGAAATTCACAAAGCAAGAAATCCTTTTCGCATCACCATTTTGTAATTATTCATTGGGGTTCGTAATTACTGCATGCTGAATATCTGAACACTGTGTATACTGCACGCGACATTAACATTTCCAAATGGCAGGATAATAAAGTGTCTCTTGGCTGCAATGTTGCATATTAATAATATTTAATTAAGAGGAACGAGGAATATATAATTGTAGACATTAAGCATAAAAATTTGCATTTCATAATAGAGTTCATCAAGGAGCAATATAACAAAGTTAATGAGATACGTTATTTTCAATTTTCAAAGCATTTGAGCTTTTTGTAACTTAGAACGTTTTAAATGTGCATTGATCTTATTCCGTAATTAATATGGCAGTATTAAATCTCCATTAAGAATAGTAACAGCTCTGCATTGGGACGTTCATCGTCGAGCTATTTATAAGCTGCGATGTCATACTTTCTGCATTTACTTTGCTGATTACAGTTAGTTGTGTATATATTAGAACAATATATTTACATACATATTGCAAGTAGCCATAAGTATTGTTTTTTACTATATTGACTAAACAGTGTTACGTTGCTTGTGGTTGTGATTTATTATTATTAAACTACAAGTTTCATGTATTTTTTATAAAGATGAACAGGTAAAATATCAAAACGTAATGACACTAGAAAAGTTTAACAGTAATGTTATATTATTTTCAAGTTATTACAATTATTGAAATAGCAAAGACAAATTTATCCAACTCGCATTTATCCTTATTAACTTGGAAAATATACATTTTCCATAAAAGTTTCACAGCATAATTATTAAATAATCAATATATTAATTGAATTTGTAGACAGCCGCTTTTTTATTGCGAGATTAACGTGCAATTTGTCTGAAATCATGATAGTAATCTCTGTCAACAAGACAAATGACTTCTAATCGATCTAAAACGATCAATATTTTAGAACAGAGATAAAAGACCATCGTTACTGTTCCATAGAATTCTTTCTCGTTCGATTAAAGTTTTGCAATGCACTTTGAACTGCATATTTTCCCAAGGCTTTCTATATTTGAAGTGCACGCCCACGAATTTATTAATTCTCTTCCACTCGTTTCGAGCGCAGAGGAAAACAAACGATAAGAACAATATTTGCGGAAACACGTACACGGCACGAGCAGGAGGCGCTTCTTCTAATTAATTCGTGCGCGTAATGAAAGGATATTAATCTATCACGCGATGCTATGTATCGCGCTAATGCATATACGATCCGCTAACTGCGGTATGCATCCAATTAGAACGATAGTTACGCCGATACCGTAATTCCCATATATCGGGGCTGGAACGGGAAGATGCGTTTTAGCTTCTAAAATCGTTTAATAATATCTTCGCCACGGCAATTATACACGACTCGAATAATCCATCGTCATCAGTAACGGTATAGCCGCGGCGAACGAGCACTTGGAATAATTAATGCAATTTCCCAGCGATATCGGAGGGGTCCCCGGTTAATGTAGTTATAACCGTCAATTAATCATTCCTCCAATAATTCTCCCCATCGACTTTTAAAATCGATCCCGACTGGCAAGAACGAGGCTCGCCGTCCGCTCGAGCCCGCTCGCGACCGCCCGCCACTTGGGGGAATTACATACGTTCACATATCAATTTCCATGAAAGGGCAAAATTATCGCGAGCCTCGGGAATCCGGGATTGAATACAGTGTGGGGGAGGGTGGCCAGGAAGCAATGGCCCGGGAAGCCACTCGAACCGCGAGCCTGCCGACCGCCGAATGATGTATTAGAAGTAACTGCGGCCAATAAAAATCAACCGGTTTCCTTGGGTCGCGTGATTTGTGGCTGATAAATCAAAAGACCGCGTTTCTTACATGCACCGTTCTCTGGCCGGAAACGCCGCGCCGGGATCGCCGCGCATGCTCTTCCCGGCGATTTTCTCGCGTAAATGCCTCGCGCGCACCACCGATCGCGGTTCTACCGGGCCAAACGTCCAGAAACTAGAGACGAGCAAAATTTTATTCGGTCAATGGATAAAAGATAAGGACTGACGGGTACAATTTTATTCGACGCTATCGATTAATTACGCACTCGAATGCAAATTTACCTAGATAACTATTTATCCGAATAAATTCTGCTCGAAAGTCTATCGGATAAATATTCAGTCGAATACAAAATCCGTATAAAATTGTATGCGACACTAGCGAATAAATATGCAATCGGATTAACATTTATCTAGATAAAAATTCAGTTGAATAACATTTTATTGGGATAAGAATTCATTCGAATAAGATTTTATTCAATTAGGAACAATTATTCGAATACAAATGTATTCATACAGGAATTTCTGTGGAAAGTAATCGATTTGAACAAAAATAATAGTATATACTGTTTCTTTATAGTTGACCGGCTCATTTCTTCCATATTACTTTTTATAATTATTTTTTTTTCAGCTGACGTCGTAAAGTTTGTTACTTTTTGGTAGATTGATCAGGTTTTCGAATTAATATAGTGGAGTTAGGAACGAATAAAATTACTTGATGTTTGACCTGCCAGTTAGCAATCAACATCACTATGCGTCCAAGGAAAAGCAAGAAAAACCACCAATAAAACATACTAACGTGCGATCTTTAGAGAATTGCGCGCCTCGTCGCGAAAGGTGCGAGGACGACGAATCGTTTCACCCTCGGTTGGAACTGTTTCAAATGTTGCTGCAATCTGGTTAGGCCATCGTCCGCGATGAATTACTTGATTACCGAGAAACTTATGATAGGTAGGCAATTCGCTAGATTGGTGACCCGGTGCTAGACTAGAGATGCCAGTTACTGTGTCCTGTTCGCAGTCTTCAGGAGTTTCCGCTACTAAAAATAACTGGAGTTTAATTGAGATTTCTTAAGAACTTAAAGGTAAATTTCAACGTATCGTTTATCGATATAAGTTTTCCCATGAAACAAACATCAAATCTTCTTCGAATATTGTTCCATTCTTGAATACTGAGCATCAATAACTATACACAATAAAAGTTTAATATTTAACATACTTTAATCAATTTTATTTCTTATAAAAAAAAATGTAGTCTCATAATAAGTCATCTAGAAGTTCACATTAGAGATGACTGGTTTAATAAAATTTCTTCTCTTTAAAAATATGACAAAGATATATTTGAGATTATGCTGTAACTTTTGGTAAGCGACACAATGACTAACATATTGAACGGTAAATAGGTTTAGTTAATGTGCACAGTAAATAAACTGCTGAAATTGAAACTGAAAAAAAAATTCTAGGAAATAATCACTCTTTTGTTACACATTGTGATATCTTACCCAGAACGATTTATTTTACCGAATATTGATCTTAATTTGTTCAGTACTTTCTGGAGCTTTTCCATAAGCTCCAAAATTTTGCGATTTCGGTACAAGAAAGATGAAATAATATTTGTGGTGTGTCAACAACTTCCGTCTTTTACGTGTTTAATTTTAACAAATAAGTAATTAATTGAATAAAGTTAATTATATTTGAAATTAAGCTAAAGTCACGGTAATTGGTTACCCCGTAGCAACTGCCTCCATTAGCCTATAAAACGATAACGCTGCGTGGTGCTCTAGGGGAAACAGTGACGCACAATCGGGACGAGGAAACGGTGGCCGAAGCTCGCGAAAAAGAGGGAACGACCGCGGCGCTCGGCCCCGTGGCCTGCTCGCAGTTTGTATTTTTCATTTTCCCGGGCTGTTTTGTATGTAGATATCTAGCGTAATTTAACCAAAGCACGGGGGCGAAGGGTGACGCAGGGGCGCGCGATTTTCCTGTCTCTCGGTGAGCCCACCGCTGCGCCGCACCGCAACGCCGCTGTTGTTGCAGCTGCAAGCTCGGCTAAATTGTTTATTCAGTATTGCTATTTTATCATTAATATTGTGTTACTTCAATTGCATTCGCCGCGCGAGTCGTGTATTATCGTAGCGCGAGTCAACATCGCGAACCGGAATTCTTGGATAATTATGCACGCCGGAGAGATAACAATGGCGCAAACTCGGACAAACAAATAATTCGGAATTGCCGAATAAGGCCCCGCGATATATGTGTCCTTTTGTTCTTGGGAAAATTGAATCGGAAGGTTGATCAAGGCTCCCTCTGTGTTTTAGTAGACTGATCGATGTTTCGGAACGTTTCTCGCGGATTTTGATAGCAATTCGTTGGCGCAAGGTGTGATTTATTTCTCGTTAGCCTCGATACTTCGCAAGCAGCAATTTATATCGAATTATCGCATGGACTGTGGTGTTGTTGCTGCCAATATTTATAGATTATTAATAGACTACGGAATTTTTGGGCGGAGTACTACTTCTATAATACAATAATTACAATGGCTAGGCTTCAAATAGGTGTCACAGTATTTTTAAATTCTTTTGTTTTTAATATTTTGTATTTCATCTACTAACTTTTGCTATTCAGTTTAATTATTAGAGTATGAGTTTTAGAGTAAGTTCCCCAGAAGGAACAACACAATTATTATACAAGTTTTCTTGCAGCAATGCCGATGATTCCAACAGTATACAAAATAAAGATAAGCATTGTTGTTTTAGTGTAAAATAATAAATAAAATAACGAAACGTATGCAGTAAGCATTAAAAATACTAAAACAATACTAGAGATTCAAAGAGTCAAAGTAGTTTTCACATACGTAGAATTATTTCTACAAGTAACGTTGAAAAAGGTGCTTTTTAATCGAAAATATGCTGGACTATGCAATAAATTAATGACTATAACTTAGAGAAATTGAAGTATAAAGCTACAAGTTATTTTTCTACTGCAATGAAGTGATCAGATTTTTTCATTTAATAATCGCTTCAGCAAAAAATTCGTGATCTTTTTGTGCTACGCTACCGCTTCAAAATCGTCGATTAAAACGTGATCGATCTATACAATCAGAATATAATTGACATATGCGAGATAACGAATGTCCCAACGAACATAACATCGTAAACTTGATTATGCACGAGTGAGAGTATTTTCATGTTGTCAATTTAACACTCCGTACAATTAATTCACTTAATTGCGTTCTATCGAATTCAATTAAAAATGCTACACCCAATCTCAGCGCAATTATTTAAAAAAATCATAGCCCAATTAACAACGAAAGTAATACAGAATTGATACCCGATTAAATCTTGCCGCAGCGTTATAATTTCGGAAACTGGGGTCGTGTTTGCAAGGAGTTCCTAATGCCTTCCTACTTGCAGCGCAAGTTCCGTTCTATCCGAATAAGGACGGCAAATGGTTTTTCCTCGAATTGGCAAAGACGCAAGCACGGCATGTAGGAACACTGGCCGCCGGCACGCTTCGTACACGGGGCAAGAACTTAATTATCTGTGAAACAATAGCCAGCGAATTATGATTATTACCCGGCTAGCCTTGCGAGAAAGCCCGAGGGGTAGCAGCGACTATCCGTGGTGATAAAAGTTGCGAACGTAAATAGAGGGATTCAGTTTCGTTTTCCTAAGGTCCCTTCGTGAGCAGAATTGTGAGACCGCCGATGAGAGTTTCTCTCATCGTCCGTTCCTTTGTCTCCTCCTTCTTTTACGCTTATCTGGCTCCCAAGTGTAGGACAACTTGCAACAGTATTCCATTTTAAACCCAATCTATATTCTCCTCCGTCCGGATCCCATTGCTAAGTTGGTTTCTATCTTAGGTAAGAGGGTTGGGTGCGGAAAACGTGGATAGTAGGTTAGGCAAGGGACACCGAATTCTCTTTTACGCTTCGCCGGTTACTGTTTGGCTTGTTACACTTCCATCTTGCGTTCTCAAAGAACCGGGGGCTAATTTATCCATACGCGACCAGCGTGTTACCAATTTTCTATGTAATTCCGCTATCGAATAACCGTTATCGATCCGTCAATAGTAAACGTTGACGATAATCCGATTCACGGTCCCACTGAAAAGTCAATAGACGCGATTCGTATTGGTGGTGTCGGCCTTGCGCACGTGCAGGAGTGTGCGTGTGTTCATGCATGTCTATAATCTTCACCGAAATCCACTCCGGTAACTCGTAACGAGTTTACCGGGCGGCGAACTATCTAAGGAGTTGCAGGGACCTAAGAGTTGTTTACGAAGCCACGAAATCAAATTCCGCCGATCTACCTTCGATGCAAATGAAACTTTACGATATTGGTTCAGAGGAGATTTATCCACTTAGACGACACTACTCGTGTGTAAAGGAGCGAGTGGCGGCGGAGGGACCCGGCCGATCCGTACGGAGCACGGTTCGGGGTGACTGCCACGACCCTTCCATTGCCTGGGAAATATGATAATGCCTGTGGCGACGACAAGACGAATGGCTTCCACTATTCCCGTAGCCGTGCCACCGTGGTTAACTTGCTGATTGGTCGTTGTCTCGCGGTGAAATGAATTTTTCGACGCGGCCGCGCTTTCTCGCTACTTATCAGCTGTTTCCAACTCGCCTCTCTCTTTCTCTCTCTCTCTCTCTCTCTCTCTCTCTCTCTCTCTCTCTCAATTTGGTTTTTATAAATATACGCTATATGATACTTCGAAATATGTTGGCTATAGATTAACGTTAACAATACCAATGATAATTGGAATGACGTCGGTTTAACAATAATAGGTGATGATTGCAAAAATAAAAGTAATAATAAGAATAAATCTAATTGAAACTAGATTGATGTAGGAAGAAGGAATAATGGCCCGAATGGTAC
>CM052168.1:2277049-2309225 GCA_028455555.1 Augochlorella aurata | reverse complement strand
TCGTGGGAATGTTTTAGATGAATGCAGCTAGACTCGCTAGAATGTTATTTGCGAGTGTATGTAATACTTGGATTGTTTGAAGTACGATTAAGCTATCAATATCGACAACTCCAAATTGTAGTCATTTCACGATGTTTGCACAGTCGAAATTTTGATCCCTTAGCATATATGACGCCGAGAGAGTAAGAAAGAGAGAGAGAGAGAGAGAGAGAGAGAGAGAGAGAGAGAGAGAGCGAAAGAGAGACCTATACATAAACCAGGGTGTAGCCTGGAAAGTTTCATGCACCGCGAGAACCGAATTGCTGACCCGAAGGCGTCGTTGTGGGATTTTAATTAGTCCCCTGTCCCTTCTTCCTCGAGCAATCGTGCTATCCCTTTGTCCCCATTGATCCATCCTTAACCTCTATTCATTCATTACCCCGTCCCACTTCATAGAAAGTTCTACTCCTATCACTTGGACTACCTACGATCTTAATTTGCTCGGGTACATTACTGCTTATCCTGTATGGAGTTATAAATTTTCGCGTTTGATCTCAAATTCGTTTAAGGAACTGTTCCTATTTCTTAGTCCGTTTCAAAGGTACGCTTTGGGTATTGCTTCCGGAACAAATTATCACATTAACCACCAATACATTTTGCATAAAGACGCTCGTACTGATTTTACATGTGTAGTTATTCAAAATACACTTTGTCGCGATATTTTATGATTATTTAGGGAATGTACAACTTTTCGAAGATAACATTACGAACCATTGCACATTTGTGAAAAGTAGAAGAACGTTCGGAATACTAATTTCTTCTTATTAAAGATCATTCGTGTTCCGTCCTGCAACGGAATTTTATTTTTTTATTTCTTCTTCAAATGAATTTTCTACTTTCACTTCGAACAAGTTTATTTCTGTATCACCATCTTGGGGTAGCAAGACCCTATTAATAAATTGAATTAAGGTTCACAACCATTATTGCATTAAGTTTACAGTTTTAACCGGTCATAAAGAAATGTCTGCAATAAAATCGGATACTTCATCGGCAACCGTTTTTTTGGTTTTTGACAGGGTCGCCAGATTGTGCCGTGTCGCCCACTTGCTCGGGTTTGTCCCGCTACTTACGTTGTTGTGCCTTCCGACTTCTCTTTCTATCTCGCTATCAACCAATCCGCTTTCAAGTATTTTCTCGGTAAAAATTATAAAAAAGCAGAACCTTTGACTCCAAATCGTCATTTTCTGGTTACGTCTCGCTCGTCATCCTGTGCTAGTTTTCTAGTCAATCGATTGATCACAATATCCATGCAGTTCAATCAACTGTAAATATAGTTGACAAGTGAAATAAATTATAAAGTTACCATAAACTAACATAACTATAAATTATCTTAACAACAAATTTGCTTGGTAAACAATAGACGCGTTAGTAAACTCTCTCATATAACAACGTAGTAAGTATTATCATTGTCGTAGATAATTTTAGAAAGTCTTATAAATTTTCTTTTATAACTATTTCATCATGTCTAAGTTTAATTTCAATTATGAATATTTTAAAGGTACGCATTCGATTAAAATTATCTCTCAGTTATTTTATTTTAAATCAATGAAATCTTTGCATGCGGACATAATGGTTGCAAACAAAAAGTAACAAGGAAATAGTTGGCAACAGCGTGTAAAGTATCGATGTAATACGATAACGAACTGAACGCTGCGGCGAGAATACAGTTAGAGTTGGGAACAATTTTAATGACGTTAAAGTTTCGTGTCACACCGCGTAAATTGGAATTCGCGGATTCTTGCATTCACGTGCGTTTAATCCAGATTTTTCATCAATTTCACTAATTGGAACGTACAGACATGGCAATCATTTCGCTACGCGATCGATATCCTTTAATATCCGTAGCAATTAGAAGAACCTATCGGTGCAGGCTCTGTTCGATTATCGGTTTTATTATATAGTGGTAATGACGAGCATCAAATAAACGGAATAGCTTGCTCTGAATGATCCTGGCGCTCAAGTGATGGCCATTGATCCGCATATTGCGATGGATTACATAATACATAGATCTATTACATTCGCAGCAACACGCTTCCAGACTCTCCCATAAAAAGTGTATTTAGCTTAATAATCTTTATAAATTCTATGCTTTATATATTTTAAATATACCTGTGACGGTGATGTTCAATCGATATAACGAACGAGATCTCATTAAAAAGTTCACAGGCATGCAGAATGTCCAAAAGCTTTGCTAATTTCAACTTTCCACAACCGTTAATATTTTAATATTTTAATCTCCCTCTTTTAAAAAATAATATAAAGATAAATATTCTGTGTTCAACATCGGCATGGTGTCAGTTTGTTGTACTTTCTTTACTATTAAGCAGTCGACTGTTATTTCGATTCACATTCCATTATCTAAAGAACTATATCTTTTATTTGCTATTTGTTTCAATCCTTCTATTTTCTAAACTACAAATAATGTCTTTTCATTAATATTTTCTTGACGTATGACGAATTTTATTATTGTATTTACCTCTGTCTTTAATGAAAGTGTTCTATTTTGATGAGAAATGATCAGTACAACGTCTATGTATTTGATAGTTGTCGTTAACATTCCATGAAGTGAAGACGTACGTCTATTATGTTTATCGATTTCCTGTTCTTCTATATTGTACATTTACGTGCTATGTATTATTTATTTAAGAGCCCTGCATTTATCCCAAAACGTTATTGTATTTCAAATAATTGACATTTTCACTAATTTATGTGAACTAATGGGTATTTTCCGTTTACGAATAAATAAATATTTCTATTAATAAACACAGACATTTTTAATTACGATTAACACTATTTCTATCAAACGGTGTCAGAAGACTCTTTTCAAATTTTAATTCCACAACAACTCCACAATTAATTTTTTTGACTTTTTGTACAATAGTTATTAATTTAATTCAGTGATTTTTTATCATACGCATTATCATACGCAAATGTATACGCATTTCTGCCATGAGGTGTCTTTTGACAACTTAAGGTTGGCATAATAGTTTCTAATTTTAAACGATTTTACATATGAATATGAACATCATTTTGCGGCATAATATCAATTATAATCACATTAGAGAATCACTATTTCAGTTGTAATAGTGAATACAGGTGTGCTTACATAACTTTGATATTCTCTTGTTTACCGACATCTTGCATTTTAGTGCACATCATTCCAGAGACTAGTTCCAAAAAGCTGAATAAAGCCTTTTGTTCTCCAATTCTGATAGTGAGTTCCATATACGTGTATTTTGTTTTTATAGATGCGTATCTATGAAATTCACTGTAGGGCAACGAATGATTTGTAAACTCGGTAGTATTGGATAAGGAAAAAATTTTATTACAATGCTGTTTCTGTGATTATTGTTAAGTTAATATTATTACTATGTTTGGTTATCTTTCTAATAAAAATCAAAAAATGGAGAAGATAATATTTTTTTTATTATTGCCCCTGTTGTGGTAAAACATATTTGATCACATTTATGTATATTCATATTTCGTAGATTGATGAATTAAGCTAGAATTTACAACCTGATTAAAAATCTCTAATATTTATTACAGATTATTTAGACAATCTACAAAATATGAATATACATAAATGTAATCAAACATGTTTTACCTCAATAGGAAAAATAACACAAAAATATTGTCTTCTTCATTTTTTTATTCATCATCAATGCAACAATGTATCAAGAAGTATATTGCTCAAATTATCTATATTTAATTGATAATTTGAAGACCCGGAAGTTTTGGCAATTATTTGCATTGAAATGTAAAGGTGTCAAAGGACACCTTGTGATTGAAATCGGTATACACATAATCGCGGTAGGAATAGTGTTAATCGCATAAAACTACTGAAAAAGACGAGGAAGAATTTTTTTAGGAAATTGAGGAGTGCTTAGAAATCTTGACTAGATCGCATCGAACTTCGATCATGAGTTCAGCTTGGAGGCCGCAGCATGAAGGATGCAGTGTTGCTAAAGTATCGACAGTGCAAGTGCATCTAGGTTACCCGAACAAATGAGCCGATCGAGATAGGAAAGAGTGCGTCATTATATTCATTAGTGCTCGTTCAGGCAGATAAAAGTTACTGGATATAATGCTGCTCGACGTTATTAATGATCTCTGGTAATCCCTTCGCCCCTCCCACCGCGTATTCTACCCTTGCCCTGCTGCCTATATTCGTCGGCGAACTTTCTCGTGCATTTACGGCTCCAAATTTGTTTCAAATTCCATGCACCAGAGTTAGGGCTCGCCTGATTCGTTCCAGCTATTATCCTTAAATGCATTCCAGCAATCATACCCAACCATTGTTTCATGGATGACTGCAGTTTTAATGTTTTCAAATTCGTTTCTACATTGTGCAACATCCACAGCGCGGTTCAAGGATAGAACGTTCCATCCATCACAACGAACTACCGTTTCGCCAATATGTTGCACGCTTTCCGACGTATTCTATCACGTACATAGAACGATTAATGCGGACAATGCTTGAAAACCCGGTTACGTTTCATGTCTATTCATTCAATTCCTGATAGTCAATTTTTGGTACTCGCAAAATGAGAATATGAAGAGATTTGCCTTTCACTGATACATAGCCGCGGGAAAGTTGGGTAAAATGTGAATTTCACCGGCGTAGAGATTTTTTGAAACGTAACGTACAAAGAGCTCCACCTGAAATGTTATCAAGCGAGTACGAAAAATTTTCTTTGTCAGGTGAAGCATCGTTAATACTGATCGCAGAGAAAGATTGGAGAATTTTAGCAGATTTTGTTCGGAAGAGTTATTTCTTTCAATTGTTAAATTGTTAAACTATATTCGTCCCTTGATGTATGTTCTTTGAATTACTATTTGTGCCCACAATGAAAAGTAATTAGAAAATTGGGCAATCCACAGTTTCATTTTAATATCTAAACCTGAATTTTTATGTAAGCGGAGCTGTGCTAATTCAGTCACATTGTAATTCAATTTCGTGACTTAATTATATTGTATAGCAGTTACATAGTAATTCAACTACATAATTCAAACCTACCAATTAATACAGTTGCTAATTATTTTAATCACGCGTGTAATTCAAATATAATGCAATTGGAAGACAATATAATTTAAATCCAATGTAATTCAAACACAATCTAATTGAAATACAGTACTTCAAGTTTTAGTCCAGGACTTTGAAGAAGTGAAATACACTTTTATGTTTTGCTTTCGTATACACTTTTTTATGTTTCCCATTTTCCTTCTTTTATTACTTAATAATTTATTATTTCTTAATTTGTAATTTTAATTCAATTACATCATAATTCGTAGTCAATGTGATGTAATTACCTTGGATTTTGTAATTATATTCGAATAGTAATTACGAATTACAATGTGATTGAATTATAAAGTAATAGAATTACTTTATAATCAGAATTCGTTGAGTAACACAATTGTAATTCTGCACAACTCAAAAGTATATAACAATGTACACATCTTGTTGCAATTTTTAATACATTTTTTTAAATGTTTAAAATCCACAGTGTTGTGATATCTGAAGAAAGGATTACAAAAATTGTATGTTCTTTGCGCGGGAGTTGAAAACGTTGTAGAAGAGTGATTCTACTTTTGATTTAGTAGTGATTATTGAAATATTCACGAGAAAAAAATTTGTGTTCGAGATCAGTAAATCTTAAAGCAGCCACTTTGCATTCAAATTAAGTTTATGTGCACGAGAGTGAAGGTGTCGAAAGTTTTCAGTTTCTCATGGCAGAAATTCCTCTCAATATTCAAATACCCATTTCTTCGTGACCGAGGCGATAGTGTCGGAAGACGAACGATCGTTTCACACTTTATTTAGGTCCGATCGGCGCGACGGCAGCCGAATCCTCGAGAATCATTAGCATAATCACGTATCTTCGCAAAGTTCGCGAAGTTCTCTTGAGTAACGGTCGACAGCTGTAGATAAATGATCTTCCCCGGGACCTTGAGACTGTTCGTTCATTCGAACGGCCTATATAGTGGCCAACAGAGCCATTGTAGCGACGAATGAGCGTCGTAAAGAGTTTAACAACGCCGCGTGGAGAACAGAAAGTTTCCCTTAAGACCCTTACGAAATCGTTAACTGCGCGTATTTTAGAGCAGCTGTAAAGACGAGCGGGAGAAGGGTGGGGGGAGCCTACGGAATTGGAATCGCGTCTCCGTTGAAAACCGTGAACAATGAGCGGGCGAACGAAATGTTTGAAAAAACGGCGACGCCTGGCCTCATCCCCTATAGAACAAACAAGAGAAGCGAATGTAATGCCTAACCGTAGGGAATGTCTGTGCAAATTTCAGTCGTTACGAGATCTTTACTTAAGCGTTGCAAAGCGCTAGAATTATACGCCAAGAAGCGGTGAAAAGTGTAGCCGGGGAATGAATATTTATTCAAATGAATGGATGTGAGGATTGTAGCTACGGTAAAACGGTTCTCTATAGATAACTGTGGGTTAGGCACCCACCAGCAGTCGCAGGAACAGACACATTCGTATTACTTAACTCGGCGATAAACTCGCCCCCGAGACCTGTAAACCCCTAACTCCCGCCCGATGGTCCAACCTGCATTTTCACCAGCGTTAAACTACCTGATTTGTCGACTCTGCTACAGACTTCTAAGCTGACTTCTATTACCCTTCGACTTCATCGAGACTCATACCGCACTATGTTGGAATTATTATTGATTCCTACCTAACGCGCTCTGCACAAAATAACTCTACAATTTCAAAGTTTCTCTATCCATTGAATCCTACAAATGATCGGTCGTGTCTTATCCCAATGTAAGGAGGTATTCCAGAGTGAATTGCATTTTTGTTTAACTTTTTTTGAGAATTTTTTCTGTAAGGAACACACCTTTTGCAGTCACATTCACGAGGTTGATGTATATATGTTTCAATAACATTTAAAAATTTGTTGGGCTCAAAAAACATAGTCGAATTTCAAAAAGATCATCCCATTTATGTGAAATAATAATTAAAACGAAAATTAAAAAAATGGAGACATTTTGAAATTTATTTATCGATTTTTCATATTTATTTTACAATATTGAGAACCTAAAAAATCTAAAACATAACAATTAGGAGTTGGTTATAGTGCAAGCTGTAGGCATACTTAAGTATAGTGCACGCTCACATAAAGTAGGCAATTGGTGAAGTTATTGTAGTACTCGTATTTTAATAGTGAACTGGTATTAAGACAGGCACAATATTTTACAAATGCGACTAGTTTCCGTATAGCGGACTATAATTAAAACCAAGTGTTTGTTTTTGGTTCGCATTGACGTGAACGGCGCACGAGAGTTAATGCAATAGTAATAAAACTGTTTACGACGAAAAAATTGAGTGCACTGAAATTGTTACCCGACGCATTTAAGCGGTGAATTTAACTACCCGGAAATGCAAGAGTAAACGTATTTTAAATCACGCGAATTTATTTGGACATGTTAGAGAAATTTACAGTAATGCAATGAATTGCACCGTACACGACAGGAAACCAAAAAACATTTACGATATATCGCTGAGACTTGAAATAATTAAACGATTTAAACTGTGGTGCAATAAATTCAATAGCCGGCCGGTAAGAAATAAAAAAGCGTACTAAAAAAAGCAAAGTGCAATTTGCGAGTATGAATATTTTAATAGTGCATACATTCGATTTTTCAAACGGAGAGAATTTGATGTCGGCTTCTATATTTAAGTTTTTATATGGATTTAGTTTTAAACAATATTATTTACTATAAATCTTTATAAGAGTTCGTGATAAGTATATGAGTTCTACTATCCCCGATCTTCCAATTAATATTTGAAACTTTTCGAATAAAATAGACTGTGGATTTAAAAGACAGTAAATGCCTTTAGTTTTAAAACAAAGTCCATGTCGTTAGTTTTAAAACGAAGTAGACGCCTTTAGTTTGAAAACAAAGTAGAATACTTCACCGTGAATAAAACATCCAGAATTTCTGCATTGTGTAGCGATATTTATTGCAGCGAGCTGCAGCAGCATTTAAAGAACTGTCTAATATATTCTCAGCATTCCAAGATCCCCGGGTGTACGTAAAACTTCTCGAAATCGTCTTCAAACAGAGGGAACGGTTAGTACTTACGGTTTAAATTTAAACTTCTGCACCGATAAAAATTTATCGAAGTCGAAAACTGCCTGCAGATGCAGTTCCAGCGACTGTTACATTTTCTACACTTTAACTTCGTACTAAGCTGCGCACTTTGTATTTCAGGAACTTCGAATTTGAATCTGAAATTCTATCTTCGAATTTAAACTGTTTCTCAACTTCAGTTAAAGCTATACCTCCATTAAACTGTGTTGCTAAGGAATTCTTTCATTAATCTCGTATCGCGAGATCATTAATTGACTTTCCCTTACCAAACGTTTGGAACATTGATGTAGAGATTTCATAATATTCGTAGTTTTCGATAAATCGAATATAAATGTTTTATATAAAAGATTATATAAAATATTATTTTCTTTTTGGATGATTTTTATGTATTACTATTTCAATAAAAGCATTGTTTAAATATAGTATTAGATTTATGCATTTATCAAAACAATGAGTTCATTGAATCGAACAGAGTAAAAACATTTGACAAATGTAAGAAGAACACTGTATCATTTTCAACTTGATGAAGCTGTTAAGAAAAATATCTTACAATTAATGTAGATAATTTGTAATTTGCAAAGGTCCGCAGTCTAGGTTAACATTACTTTACTAGGTTAACTAAGCAACTAGGTTGCATTACATAATAACATTGTTGTTCGACAGAAATGACGAACATTTTATTCTCGCAACTAAAATTAATCACACAAACTCATTCTCTTCGAGTGGCATTGTTCTAAAGATAGATGAACTTCATTTTGAATATGATTCAATCAAATATGAATCCAATTCACTTGCTTACACTGAAATTAAATTCTCTTCTACATTTCCGATATTTCCCCTTTCAGAAAATGGCTACAATCGAAGAAATTCTAATTAACGTATCCGCCGAAAAAATCAAAGAACCAAGGGTTGCAATTTCCAGTTCACTGAATCTTGTAAGTAAAGCAAGGCTATGAGCTTATGAACATGTATAGATGCACGCATCACGAACTGCAGGAAAACAAGGAAAAGAAAAAACCCAGCGGGAGCAGTTAACGCTCAGATTTCTTTGCCACGACTATACGATTTCCTCTCAATTGTCGGAGGGTGGAGATCGTCGAGTGTCGTTCAAGTTTCACTCGACCCTTAGAGCACACATTCGAAAACCTTTGGCAAACCAAGTCGCAGACATACGGGTGTCCGTGTTCACTTCATTAGCGGCCCTTTCCGCAGCGTCGAACAGTCGCTATTGAATGAATTGTACGCATCTATTTTGCGGCTTAGTTGGACGCCGTCCCTTCCCGCTTACTTCTCGGCTGTTCGTTATTTTCCCATTTCCTTCGATTTCCTTCTCTGTCGCTCGGTTTTTTTTTCCGGAACGTGTGTTCCATGTGCCGAAAAAAAATGTATCGGGAACGTGCGTGGTACTTTCACAGGGACGGACACGTAAAAAACGGCACTCGACCGCGCGCGGAATCTGTCCCCGAGTTCGGCAGCGAGTTCGAGCGGTGCGGCGCGGAGCGGATTTCTGAGAGCACCGGATACGAGTATTTCGTCGGTGTAATCGCGGCGGAATGGTGCTTCGCTCGATGCCGGACAGTATAGTAGGATTCGAACCATCATTTTATCAATTTACGAGAAAAATCCGATTTGCGTTGCGCGTGATGCGGAGGTGAGCGTGGGTGGGGTGGGAGGCGATGGAGGACGCGGCTAACGAGTGCTCCATTGTAAATAACTGGTGCAGCTTGCCGCCGTCAGAACCGGCCGCCGAACGCTGACCGTTCGCATCTTTTTTGCGAGGCACCCACTCCGTTCCGCTCCGCACCGCTTCGTATCGAGGAGAAGAACGACCGGAAATGCATTTTCGATAAATTATATTAGTTCATTAATCCTACCGACACGACCGACGCGTTCATTAATTAATCACAAATGAACGCCTGGACGGTGATTTTACTCTCTGATATAATCGTAATTAAACTGGCACGCCGTACTAATTATTAACGTAATTATACCAGGGGTTTATATGCGCGGCCGAAAATTTCGAGGTTTTTCAGACCGTCCGGTCGGTTTTTAGGGAGCCCGGACTGGGCAAACTGAATTATTCGGGAAACTTGTAATTGTGACGAGCCGCGTATGACCCTTTTGTTAATTAATTATACGTTCCTCGTTGTTAAAATATTTCCTACTTTTTATTAACGAGCGCGAAAATGATATCGTAATGCGGTGGGTTTGCTTTAACATTAAGATAATTAAGTCTTCTTTACGTGAATCATTTTTGTAACTCTGGGAAATAATGATCAGTGACAAAGCGCTATCTGCATAATGGATTACTTGTTGCGGTACTTGTTGCTTAATTCAATCGTCTTAATAATGTGCCAAAGAACATGCATACAAATTTTTAGTCATTTGAAATGTACAAAAATGAGCGGTGAATAAGTAACACACCGTATCCTATCAATTAAAGAAAATAAATATATGAATGAGCCGATTATTTTGAAAGTGACCTAAGTCCACTTATTTTAAAATTCAGATATTTAAGATTTTGCGTTTTTAAATTTATAAATATTGTTAACTGATAGCATGGTGGCATATTGTTTTATTTGGTTTCTAAGTGTTATTGCGTTCTAGAGACTTTCTTGAAATGAAATTATATAGAATGTAGAAATGTGAATATTAAAATAACAAGTACGATGTTTTCGGAAAATAGACTTATGCCACTTTCAAAATAAATGGCTGAAATATTGTTTTACTTTATTTTCGTTACAGTGATGCATTGTATAAGTTCTACAAATCTGAACAAAAGTTCAGAAAGATATTATTAAAATGAAACATTTTTGAATGATAATAAGTGTCAAATAATATGCAAAAGTCTTAAAAGTACATATATGTACTTCTAAAATTCTTGTGCATAATTTTACGTTCCTTAATCTTTAAGGACGTAGTGCTTAACGATGTATTTTTAAAATTATCTTTAGTCCTAGATAATCTTCTCTGAATAAGCATATCGGTATCATTTACACATTACGTTACGATTTTCTAACAATTAACAATGCAACCTGCAAAAATTTCACCGAATACTTCCGGTGACTAAAACCGGTAACAGATTTTACTCGAATTTACCTCGTTACTCGAATTATTTAAAGCAATCACTTCAGTTTCATAGTTAATCGAGGCACACATAATAATGGCACGGAGTAATCCGCAGAAAAATTGTCCCAAGTCAGGCACCAGGTGTCAGCCGCGGCAGGTGACTCAATATACGAATCCAAAGAAGTGTAAAATACTTGGTTTCGGTGCGGACGCGGAGAACAAAACACCTGTGCCTTCGGTACGAAGGTGTCCTGTGAAACAAATAGTTGGGCGTGTAAATACGCGTGGCACCTCGCGACGAACGGAACACGTGTAAGTGCATACGTGCAGGATTCCTGACGATATGCGTCGGTTCATTACAGGAACGTGAGCGCGACGCTAATGTGACATCAATTATGCGCCAATAACATAACAATACATAACACGTCGCATTGCTTGCATGACAATGCATCGTGTCCCGTGTCTCCACCGCCCCTGTGGCGATCGGACCCGCATATCTTTCTATTGTGCGCCGTGTACGGCTGATTGCTGCATGTAATACTCTTTGTCATTTGTCCCCGTGAAATTACAATTACATTATCGGATTAAAAGTTTTCCGCCGCCGCGCCGCACCTCGCTCCGCGCCGATTCTGTTGCGGACGATGTTCCTGCCGTGGTCGAACATTAGAGAGTGATATTACGCGTTAGCAGCAAATTGCGTTGGAACAGAGTGCCGCGGCAATTTCGTCGAACAACTGTGCTTATCGGAATTTTTCGAAATTGTTGTTTCATACACTTTACGAACTATGCGCGCAGTTTAAAATGCACAATATGTGTCTTGATAAATCATACTCACGTTTTCGGTACAACGGGATCAGCGTTAATCAACTGGATTAGCTGCTTCGGCGATTTTAACGCTTTATCTACCGCTAGTTTTCGAATAGATCTTTTCAAATCGCAGATCGACCAGTTAAGAATTTCTTAAAAAATTGTTTAAAATCTATGTTAATCTGTACCAGAATTTACCAAATTATTTAAATTAACACATTACTGTCCGGGTTGTTTATGCGATAGCTTTTCAAACAGTGAATATAGCTTTTAAAATATCAAATAGTTTTTTATAAAATTTCAAGCGAATACTTTTTATATAGTAATTATTATACAATTAAATATAAATACAATTAAATTGTTCTGTTTACTAGAAAATAAAATTTAGTAAGACGATAATTAATTAATACATAATATATATGTATATAAGCCTAATTCGTGATAAAGAAAAATCAGATAGAATGTTAGTTTTCCAGTCATCTGTTTTACATTCTCAGTTTGTACATCTATAAATTCATATTTTACAATTTCTTGAATGCAATAAGATTTTGGAAATCATGGAAACTGGAGTGCTCGGGAAACAAAACAATTAATTACTAGATTAACTATTTACTGATATGCACAATAAGGTTTGTCGTCTCAGATTGATCTATTTAAGTATGAAACATATTTGGGTAATAAAGAATAGTTATATTTGAGAATAGCAGTAATTTTATTATACTACTGTGTATGGAATTCTGTATACGAATCCGCAGTGCAGCAATTAGGATCCGGCCACGATATTAGTGTACATTTTGATAATAGCATGTGCCCGGAGCGCCTTGGTTTCGAAATTCAATGGCGATTAATGTGTCACAAACCTCAAGACGAGACGGAGCAGTTAACTGGTCCGCTAGGTGCACGACCCCTTTTGCGCTTGATCCCTTTGCGGGCTAACCCCGCAGCGGATTTTCCGCCCCACGCGAGACACGGTGGGCGGTAACTCGTACTTTGCGGAACGACTGCCCACGCAGCACTGTTTGCAACAATTTGTCAGCCATGACATCGTCTCCTTAGGCTATTTTTGCGCAGATATATACATATACATATATATTTGTATGGGTCGCAATCAGGAACAGAAAGAACATGCACGAGACACGCGTTTATATTACACGTAGAGACACACTCGCCTAACATGCCCGTTACATTCTTTGTGAAACTACAGTCTGCTTCATGTTTTACAGTAAATAGCTTCCTTCTCTTTTGTAATCTTTAAGTGGATGTGAAAAGGGCAACTGTTCGATGAGAATAATAAGTCGGTCCGTGAAATTGTGCGATTATAATTTCTCTGACATGTGTTGCTGTACGATTGAGTCGCAAATGTTCATTCTTGTTAACTTAACACTCCACAGTTTTCAAAAACCTAATCAGTTTAATACAAACTTGATCATAGATCAAAACGTGCCGGAGATGTTCATTCTTGTTAACTTCACGTTCTATGAATGTCAAAACATTAATCATTTAATTAATCACAAAACGAATAAGCAGACAATCGTACAGCAGAAGAAAACCAAAGGTATCGAATGACGTATGAGACATAACTGCGAGGCAATTATTATGCGGGAAATTTAAATAGAGATTAAAATCGCACGAACTTATCGACCGATCTAATATTTTATGTTTGGTTTCGTCGAATTGGTAAATGAACATTGAGTTTGACTTCTAGTGTTGTTTTATTTGATTTAAATCTTTGAGCGATGATTAAAAAATTCCAAAATTATATGACAATATTGTTTCGATATTCCCACTGTTTTAATTAATTATACAAATATAATTAATTGAATTCTCAATTAGGAAGATTAATAGAAGTTTAATTTTATCTTCTTCTAAAAGAATATATTGTTGGTGTAAATTTATATATTGGATTATTTCGTATCTTCTTACTGAGACAATAACTGTGTAATTTTTAAAAAATAACAATTTATTTTCTTCAAATGATTCGAATGTTCCAAGTTCATTTCCTTATGCTAATCAGGTTGTATAATATATAATGCATCGAATTGAATTACCAGGAAGTAGTAAACATATTTAACGGTCCAGGTGAACGCAATGAACATATAAAAATGCAGCCGAATGCACGTTCGCACGAGACTAAAACAGATAACATTGGAACGGTGGTATTACACGTTAGAAAATGAAATATGAACGGTTTTTTTACGATTCCGAGTATTTACGATGGTCGGAAGAACGAATCAGCACAGAATCGAAACAAGTCCCTGAAATACGATTTTCAATCAACTGATCTCCATGCGACAAGTGTCCCGGAGATAGCGGTTACCGGGGAAATTGTTTTTCTGCGTTTGCTATCGGCCAATCAGCACACGGGTGATTAAATTAAATCGGTTAATCCGATAGCGACAATAAAGTGGCGGCTACTGGGAAATAACATGCGCGATTGCACAACCCTGCAAACCATTAATGCCATACTCGTTATCGTTATAACAGGACTACATTCGCGGAAGGAAGAGAGATACCACCATTATTAGTTATAACCTGTGGAATGACATCCAACTTTGATCACTACTAAAGAAGCTATCGCGCGAAAGATTACATCGGCCGACACGAATTCTCTATCAGCGTTTGCATCCGGCCGTAAAAGCTGTTACAATCGCGGCACGAAAAATGTTATGGAGAGAACGTTTCAGTAGTACAGATAAATACGTATCCCGCCGATTAAAAGAGCTCACGAAACAAACCGAAGAATCCTGTGCTAAATACAGGCATGCGAATTGGTCGTTTCCAAACTACATAATATTCAGCTTTCACTGCAAATGTTTGCCCACCATTAAGTTGTAAAATATGATCTTAAAAAGGATATACAGAACAAATTACGTGTTTCAACTTTTTCATCTATAACAAAAATTTAAACAATTTGTAGATCTCAGTAAACCACATGTACACCGAAAATTTCGCCGAAGTTAATTAACCTTGTTATAACAGTTGTAGATTGTTTAAATTGTTTGCGGTTAATTGTCTATAGTTACGTGTAATTATTCTGTCAATAAGATTTATATTTTATATATTATTTTTCTATATATTAATTATACAATATTTGTTTATTTGTAATGGTTCGCCAAAGTGATCAGCCTGCTTTTAAAACGAAATGATATTTAAATAATTTTACCAAATGACATTTTTGAGGTGTTATAAAAGAGTTAATCAATTTTGATGAGATTTATAGATACGTCTAATTTTGGTAAAATAATAGATTAATGACCTAATATAATGGGTTCCATAATATTTTACATTACAGCTACAGTGTTAGTTCATCTAGTTATTTGCGGATTTTTGTGCATTTGTGAAATGTGCAGGTTTTTAAACTGCAAGAAAACATACAAATTAATACGATCTATTATTATTAATATGATCTATTATGATCTATTATATGATCTAGTATTCTTATCTTCTTTTTACAACAAGCAATCTTGTAGTTGACGAAGGAAGTTTTCTTTAATCCTAATTTTTACAAAATCGCGTGCGAAAGTAAAAATTTGTATAACAGATCCGCAGACTAGTTAATAAAGCTTATAAATAGAACTTATCTTCATCAATTGCGACAAAGATGAGTCAAATAAAATTTCTTTCTCCCTTTAATGATTTCGGCGAGTTGAAAATATTATACAAGTGTCCTTAAATTCGTTTAATATTTTCATTGTTTAAAATTTCATTTACCTATTTCTATTACAAATGTGTAAAACCCGCAGTATAGTTATAACATCTAAAAAACGTCATTTAAAAATAGCATGGACTCTAGTAGAATGGAATTATTACTGACAGAGTGATAATTCGACGTAACCATAGACACAGAATGTTTATTCCGCGGTGCGGTACGTGTAGCGTGTTCAGTTTGCTGTCGGCTCGTTCGGTTTCATGAAAAAGCGACCGGATTGCGCGCATGTAGCGTCCCGACTAAAGATTCAAGCAGCTGTTCGCATCATTTGCTTTTTGCTTGTTCGGATATCCCGGTGAAATGGCGGGATTTCGCACGCCTGGTTTGTTTGCCTCGAATATCCCACGTCCGTGGCCGTTCGATCGGCAGGCAGGCAGGCAGGCGGGTAGGCAGGCAGGCAGGCGGGTAGGCAGGCTGGCAGGCTGGCAGGCAGGCAGGCAGGGCTGGCTCCTCGTTACTCGAATGTACGGTGAACCATTCATTATGTACGGGCTGTCAAATGGCCCTGACCGCGGAGCTGCTAAAAGGACCCCCCGTACGACGTGCAGGGAGCACTCGTTCTCGTCGAGTTTGTGTTACGCTCGCGTTTGCGGTGGTTCGGAGCTGCGGTCGCGATTCGATGCCCATTCAGTCGCCCAGTTTTGGTTTGCTTTGGAAATGACCCAAGCACTCCGAACGAAATCCCCTGAACCGGAAAGGCAAACTGTCTCCCGCCACACCACCAGCTCAGCAATTCGTAGCTGTATCCGCGCGTTCCTATACCGCCCCCCGATTTTTTTCTCCGTGAGCTGATTGTGAAACGAGAATGGAACACGAATTTTTCGTGGATCATTCACCGACGCCGACGTCGACGCTGCTCCTCTGAAAATCGCGGAGAAAATGATCGGCGTCTGTTTTTTAACGGGACGCGCGCACTTACGCCGCGTTCGATGTTCGGTGTTCGCTTTTTAAGAAAGAAGTTGCTTGAAAAATCTCCAGCATGTGGGCATAATCGTCACATTGTGGCCAACGCTCATTATGGCCACGCGGGTATTCCGTAATGATCTTTCTGGAGCCAGTCGCCGTTGGTACGCGTACTAGATTATGTAAAACTACCCGGAATTTACCAACAAAACACAAACTACTGAGTTCTCAAAAATATTTCATTTGTAAGGGCGTTAGAAAAGTGCTTCATTCAGTATTTTGCTAATAAAAACAGGACTTCTACGAGCATAAGATTTCAAAGCTACTAAAAAAATGTCAGTCGTAAAACAATAAATGCCCGAGGCAATATAGAGACGTCAACACTCTTTGCTGCCTTCAAAACATTTTGTAAACACTGAAGAAGGTACAGCTTGTAACACTAAACGTACTATGCCAATAAAAATGGCCGGTCTCACAATCTTCTTTTTCAAATTGGTGAAAATGTAAGGATTTTTCCTCATTTAAAGATAGTATTAAGCAAATCTACGGTTAAGTTAGAACAATGATATCGTTACACTTGAGTGCAGACCTGGGCAACTTTTGACTCGCAAGCCGCATACGAGCTCTTCCGCCACTCCCGGTTCGCAATCCCCACCATGAGGGTGATACTCAGGCTCTGCTATGAGTCTATAGTATAGTATAGTCTATTATGTAACATCGTCATTGTGAAGTTCGCAGAGCGGCGGCGGAAGAAATCGTATGCGGTTAATGAGCCACAAGTTGCCCAGGCTTATTCTAATGTAAGCATCCAGACCTATGGGTTTAAAGTAGACTAAGATATTTTTGTAATTTTTATGTGAATGATAAATTTTTTAATTCTAGCTTATATTACAATGGAAATGATAAAAATGTATTCAGTCTTGTCATTCTTATAAAGCAACACACGTTAGTCGCATTCATTGTTCGGTAGGTTTAGTATTATTAAAGATATCGGTACAAGAAATTTCGTTTTAAATGCAGAATTTAAAAAATTTTCCTTCCATCTTAAAAATCGTCGAACAAACTTGAGGTCGATTTACACAAACTCAACGTCACAAATGTGTGCAATTGGGCACTGTGATGTTCACTTGCATGCAAAAAATTGTTTCAATGCATGCATCATGAGACTTTAGTACTTTTTTCTCATAATGTACATCGCGGGAAGGAAAATGTAGTGGTCGAGCGGCGGCTCGTCAAAATTTCGTCGATTGAGGCGGGATCCGGTTGACCGAGCAAAGGCGGGCTGGGCAGGCAGCGTCGCGTAATTAAATTATTCGTTTGATTCGTCAGGTTGCACGACCTCGGCCGCCGCTGTGCTCCGCTCTGCTCCGCGCCGCACTGGTTCAAAAAGGGGGTTAACGAGTGCGCAACCTCCGTTCCTCCGCGATAAATCACGTGGCTGTTTTAGGAAACCTGCTGGAAAGTATACACACGCTACAGAGACGATAGGCATTGCCGTTGGGTGGGAGTGGCGTAGTTGCAGATAGTTGGAGGAGAATGAAAGAGGGTGGCGAGTTGGTGCACCGGGGTAGGTTTGGTATATCGTTTAACACATACACACACGGTCGAGCGGGCAAACAGCACCTTTATGGAAGGTGAAGGATCGGAGCAGGTGGTGGGGGATCGGAGCCGGGTAGAGGCGGAGGGTGGGTCGAAAGAGAGGGAGGACCGGAGAATGAGAAAGAGAAGGGTAGTGTACAGAGCGAGGGTTGTTATTGCAGATTGCATGGAGTGAGGGCAGGCTACACTCAGCAATGGTACTGAACGAGAACTCTGCTGCCCGACTAGGCTTGTGCTGTGCAGCCGGGTGATGCAGACCTCTCAATAACGAAAATCTATACGGTTTCATTTGTCGACCGGGCACCGACTTTATTTGCGAATCGTCGAGGAGTTCGGCAACGGGGCCGCGCGCCGCCCCGGCGAGGCAACGAATCGCTATGCGATACGGCGTAAAATCCAATAATTTTTCAATGAAGACGCGTATCGAAAAGACGTACTCGATTATAAGCGCATCGTTCTCCTCTGTGGAATCATTTCCGCTTGATCTCGCACGTGCACGCTTGTATGAGCTTCAACGCGGATCCTGTGCGATATTCAATGACTCTGATGAGATTGTGAAATGTTAAATGGGAGCAGCATCGCAGAGAGGGCAGCCACTGGAAAAAAAGAAATCTACTCACCCAGGACTGCTTGACTAACACCGGAATTTCGATCCTTCGTCGGTGGTAATGCCAGGAGAATAGTAAACGCTGGTACCAATAGATTTCTTGACCAAGCAATGAATATTTCCACTACATTCAAATCTATACCGACGCATCTAAAGCGACCTACAGACACTGATACAATTCGTGGTACATGCGTCGTTGCAACTGATGAGTTTAACACTAGGTTTACAGAACCCGTCAAAATGACGGGTTAAATCAAATTGGGATTGCATAAAGACAATATTCAGTAGAAAATCTTACATTACGAGAGAAATTAAACATAACTAAGATGAATAACAGAAGGTAGCTTAAATACTAAATATATAAACAATGTTTTTTGAAGAACTTAAAAATAATCATTAGCGAGGAGATACCTGGTTGAAACAGGAAACAACTCATCATGCATGGAGAATAAAAATCTATGGGTCGTAGTTTTCTGATCATTTTATTTCTTTGACAATTATAATACGGGCATTGCCATATCATATGGTTAAGTTCTTGATTATTCAGATTGTAAAGATACATTTATGATTTGTTTATTCAATATATGTGTTACTTGCGATAAATACTACAATAACATTCATTAAAATCAGAATAAATGTCTTACTGTTACTTATATAATCTAATCTAAAATAACTGCTTTTAGTGCTCCGTAAATCTAGTGTTAAGCGACCTACAAATGATATATGAATGGTTGTCCATACGTAAATAATTTTTATAATCATTCGGTTCATTATCTCTTGATTCTTTCAGTAATAGTTTTGATCTGATTCCATCCTTTTTTAACTTTTTATTTTCTATAATAGACATACCTGTTATGATTGCAATGGTAGCAAATTATGAAATGAAATTGCATGTTGCGTGTTGTGTGACATGTACAATTTGTTTCTGCGATTTTGACAATTTATTGATTTAATTAATTTTATTGTTAACAATATTAAAAATATTGTTAACAATAAAATAACAAAATAAATCCTTTCCAAACCACCATCAATCTTTACTGCTGGATGTACGCAATACTTGAAGTGTTGAGTTATGCCAATACCAACAACCTTCGAAATCTTGTCGTCTACTCAGATTCCATACGTGTAATAAGGCTTAACCCGACAGTACACAGGTGGGTGTCCAGTGCGCTCCCACCGTTAGGAAACCTTATCTCCTTCTTGTATTTATATTATTGTATATTAATTACATCGTATTATTATATTATACAAATTTTAATGAAGAAACAGAATATATGTGAGAAGGGGTGTATATGTGGAATCTGTCTTGTGAGAAGAAGTTGTTAACTCAATCATCTGGTCCATTCAGCTTCTTAAAGCAATTTACTGGGTTATAGATTTGTATTAGATAATCTAATAGATTTCTATTTTTGTATATTTTTAATACAATATTTAGTACTTGATGAGAACTTTTGCATATTTAAAATCTGCAAACGGCAAGAAAAGAGCAATTTAACCCTTTCGCTTCGGGAGTCCAGTCCGCTAAAGTGCCGTCACCGTACGGAAGCACGCGCCAGAAATGTGCACAGTGTGCGTGGTTTTTGTATATACGTCTTAAATAATTACTATGCTTAATAAAACAATTGTTGCTCTAATATAGCACGTATTCATCGCATTTTTAATATGAAAAGACTTGTACAAAATTATATTAGTTACTCTAACAACATTAGACCAATTAGTTGACATATTTTTTGGATGCCGGATATATCTGGCGCTCGTATGTACAAGTCGTCGCGCGGATGACGGATATATGCGTCGCTCGAAGCGAAAGGGTTAAAGTATTCGATAAAAATATGAAATTATGACTAAAACAGGGTTGTTTAAACAGAAATGTAAAACAAAATTGGGTGAGATATTATAGCAATGTGTCTTCTAAAAAACGTATGAGTAAGAATTAATAATGTTTTTATACTACTCCAGCCAAAACAATTTGTACAATACAATCTCCATAAATGGAACCTTATTTAAAAATTCACAATGCTTGCAGTTTGAAATATACCAGCTGGCGCAGAAACGGGAAAATTTGCTTCACATTTCAGGATTTTTTATAGGAGAATTGGATACAACACGACCTTGCGGCAGACCGATGTAACATTAATTAGGGTATTTCAATTGCTTTATTCAGTGCCTGGCGCAGTTTGGTTTACATAGGCGAAGTACCAGTATATGCATTTCAGCTAAATAAGCAATCGCGTGACAATCGTGTCATTAGTCGAGCCGTTAATGAATAGCAATTGACGTAGTTCGTATTTTATTTAATAGGTGAAACAGCGACTGCCGCGTAGGTCCACGAATTATGTTTTGTAACAAGCAATAATGGCTGGGTCCGACACGCAACAATAGACTGCCGTAGTAATGTAGGATTGGATTATTGGATGCTGCGAGAGTAGTGCTGCGGTCGCTGTTGCAAAATAAAACACAGCCGCCCGTAATTAACCATGCAATTAATATCATTCGTTCAATCGAACGATAAACATCGCAGCTGATCGTCCAGAATTTCACACTCTTTTAGTCTCTTACAATTTTAATTGAACATGAAAGCGATTCAGAGTTGGAAAGAGATGCTGCTAACTGGTATTGACTGGTACTTATAAATGTATACATATATGAAGGAATTAACGTGTATCTAATTATATAATTTTATATTCAATTACTAATTAATAAGTACTCTACATTATTCAAGTGAATAAGATGTTCGGCAGCTTTCTCATTATTTTCATTCGGTTTATTAACAAATAAATTAACTAAGATACTCTAAAGTTGTGTTAAGTAGTAACAAACATATTATTCCTTTAAAATAGTGATGCATACTGTCCACAATTTAAAAATGTATATTTTGTTATTAAATGAATACACATTTATCATATAAAGGCTTTACGAATATAACATTTGTATTTGTTATTCAAATGATAAAAATCTGCATTGTAGTCTTTCTACAGTTTTCGCAAAAAATGTGTAACGATCATTTTAATAAATCATATAATCTTATATAATTATATCTAATTACATACTTTTATAATTTTGTACAATACGCATATTATACTTACAAAACTGTTTCATGTTTCGTAAATGTAATATATTATTTCTCTCTAAAATTTGTTCAAATAATACAATGGTTTCTGGCTGAAGTCTGAAAAAGATTGCTTTTTTAAAATGGCACAATACAAAGTCGTCATAAAATATATTTGTTCGTTCGATTTACATAAAACACAGCAGAACGTGTTAAAACATTTCGTTAATGAACGCATAATTCTTGGATCAGAGTAGTCATTGCGCCTGGTTTTCGCAGTATCTTGACACGACAATTTTCGGGCCGGTAAAACGAGATCATATTGTAACCGATGCATCGATACGGCACACGCACGCATCGCACGGTTCCATGGAAGTAGTAATCGCATATATGCCCACGCGTTAGTTGCCTTTACTGTATTCTATTTGGTTCTATTCGGTGTTTACGGCTGGGAGCATTAACAGAGAAAGAGGAAACGTTGATGATGGGGTTAGGTAGGATGAGAGAGAGAGAGAGAGAGAGAGAGAGAGAGAAAGAGAGAATCGTATTATTGCAACTCGCCCAACCGAACTCCAGCGCTATGCAGCTGCTGCTATAGCAGGGTGTAACAGACCCCGGGCTTGGTTCTAGCTGGAACCAATAAGGTCATTTTTCTTCTGTATAATCCAGCGAACCGGCAAACCGGGTATCCCGTTTGCGCCAAGTTAACGCAGAGTTAATAGCTACCCTATAATGTATCGAACCCCGGAATATTAAGGGATTATGGCGTGGTCACCGCCGTTATGTCAGCAAGGCGAGAGATACACTTCGGCCCACTTTTCGAATTTATGTTATCTCTATCCGTCCCCTACCTCGGCGAGCACACCGTATCCGATCAATTAAGAAGTCCCTGGCCGTTAAACAATATGTGCCGCGGCCGAGAAAAAAGCAATCGTAAAGTTGCCTGTGGAAAAAATATTGAACCTGGGGACCGGCAACTTCGAAATCCTGTTCTCAAATCCTTTTGGTCGCGCGATTTACGTAAGTTGATTCGGATCGTTTTAAACTATACCCGACGGCATTAGGCTCGCCGACGCTGCTGGTCGTAGAACTTAAGAGAGAACGAGGCGGTTGAAGTAAGACCGATTAAGCCAGAGGAGGATAGCGGTCTGCCCGGTCTTGCGGTCTGGTAATGTTATTTTAAGCGCAGCACTTACCACGGCGACAAATAATCATTAGGCAGAGTTCAGCGGCTTGCTGGCACCACAACCGAGGTGGCTGGTCGCGGCCAGTAATACCTTTTCTACCCCTTGCTTCACCAGCTGAGGGTCCACCACTCACACAGGTATCCTACTCGCCGCCCTAAGCCAGATTATCCCCTGAGGGATTGCCAGAATATATTTTCATCCATATATGTATGTATTTCGAGGTTGCCCTCGGTCCTCAAATATATCGGTCAGCCAGACCTTCGTTGCATCGAATAGACTGCGAGGGATGCATCGCCGATATTGAACCGAATTAACCGTATTATTGGTCGCGCGAAAATACACCCGGACGCTATCTATTGACTCTGCTCAGTTTAAATCTATTACAAATGGCTTGTAACTTGCGAGCGAAAGAAACTAAGCGTGTTCCTCCATGATCGAATAAGGAAAGCCAATTCGATGAAAGTGGACGGACCAATTATCCGTGTCGTTCTTTAATCATTTGAATTCGTGTGGTGACTCCATGGCCTCTCTAACAATTGTTGCATCATGTTCCAAAATAATTTTGCCATTATCCAATTTATTTATATTTAGAAACGGTCAAAGTATTGCGGATTAACTAAATTATTATTTCTTTTCAATAAGATAATCATGTAAAATACATATTCTTCAATCTTTCTTATCAAATAAAAAAAATAAACTCTTTTATTTATTAATACGTATAAAATTTCATAGCAGTGTAATGATTTTTATTTGAATACAACTTTGTATTGCAAAATCACATTTTTTTGCAAAATTTGCTCCGAGTTGCTTCCAGGTACATTAGAAAAATCTTCCCGGTGATAAGAATTGAAAGTGTAACTGTTGATGCTTTAGAGTATAGAAGGAAACGTATAGAGGGAACGTCGCATATGACGTAAGAGACTCTGGTGAATGCAGCATAAGGCGAGTGTTGTTATTCATTAAATATTTATTGTTATTCAAGGGCGTGTTACTTGGCTCTGACTGTTATAAATCCAACATAAAATGCAGTTATAAGATTTTTATACTGTAGGTTAGGAAATATATTTTTGCTTTAGAGTAATATGGCTTCGAGTGCAAAGGATTAATTTATTGTAAAATTGTTTTGGGACTACGTCAAATCGTTTCAAATACTACTGGTGACGATGAAGAATTTTTTTTCAAATATTTTGCGAGATTTCAAGATTACTCCTGTTTTTTAGATTCTTATGGAGTATATAAAGCGTCATATATCTTATTCTACGGTTAGTTAACAAAGATTTAGTGAAGCTATAGTACAGAATGTCGATATTTAAAATGTTGGCTGAAGCCCAAGAAAACGTCGTTTCGCTCCATTGTGCGATATTGCGATAGATGGCGCACTAAGCGCAGTTTTCACTACTCAATCAGATGTATCCAATGGAAGCCTGTAATTTATTAAATATGATTGAATAACGTAGTTCTTATACGTTGCTTTTATTATGGTTTGAACAAAAGTAAATTGGATGAACTTACAGTGATAATGTGGATAAAATTTGAAAAAAATAAGCATAGTATTTTAACCATTTTATATAAATATTTAATTTATTTATTTTATAATGCATATTTTTATAAATACTTAATACGTTTAATAATGCTGTTAGCACAGAAAAGAATAAGTTTCACAATTACATTTTTTATGTATGTGATTCAGGTTCACTGAGTAAACGTTACAAATATAAAAAATCAAATATGTCCATTTCACTTAACTTCGACAATGAAAATTTCGTTGTTTCTAAATTCATTGAAGGAAAATAAGTTTGCATATATTCATTTCTTTTTAAATGAACTATACGATTTCAAATAGCAAGTTTTGTTTTTTGTTTAATTCACATGTTCAATTTAATTTGTTTATAAGTGGTATATGTTCTAATATTATTTACATCAATGTATAAACAATTATGTCCATCTTTTAATGATTTACTATAACGAGAAACGTGTGCATCATCGTACTGAACATTTATCAGGTAGTGAATTATAAAAAACGAACTACTGATACAATGAATAATCTACTCAAATAAAGAATAAGGTACTAAGACAATGAATAAGCTACTCAAACAACAAATAAGCCAATAAAAAAATAAACAAGTTACTCAAGCAATGAATAAACTATTCAAACAATGAATAATCTCTTCAGACCATGAATGATTTACAGTAAATGCTAAATCCTTGTCTCTGTTTTATGTTTCTCAAAAATATGGCTGGCATCGTCTACTGCTGCGTTACTGCTGTCACAGACCAAAAGCATTGCCGCTAGCAATTTCTAGGACAGCGGTAAGTTTCGAATTTTTATCGTTCCCAGGTTTAGGTTTACTTGAGTCTGCCGTGTACCCGTACTGTTTTTAATGATCTATCTAAACGAGCAGGTTGTTTCGAATGTTCCGTGCTACTTCGAGATAGCTAGCCCAAGAATGATACCGTGCAAACTCGTGCGAGTTTGCTGTTACTGAGAATCGGCGTACGAGAGCTAAAGTTTTATAAACTGGAATGGAAGCGCGAAGTCGAATGTAAACCGTGCATGGTGGTGGAGTTGTGGGGTCAAGGGTGGGAAGTTTATCTCGTTGTAATTGCGAAGTGATACGTTCGCCATTGAAGTTGGTTGCGAGTGGATGGAGGGAGCGGCGAATGACTGGCAGAGCATTGCCAGTCGGAATTTCAAACAATTTGTATTCGTTGCTTCGAACTACTATACACACTTTTCAAACATATATCAACTTGCATACACAGTTGGGAAGTAATTATATGAAAAATCCTTGGTAAATAATTTATTCATTTATGATTTACACTTTCAATTGACAAATTATATTTCATTTGGAGTGTAAGATTATATAGAAATCTTATTTGCAATATGAACAAAGAGAAGTCAAACTTTTGAAGCATCCAGAGGAGGAAAATGGACGATTTTCATCCTGAGGAATATACTGTGGCTAAATATGGGTTACATGGATAAGTAATAGTAAGATAACCATACTAAAAAAAAATTAGTGTTATATTTTTATTTCCTTAGTTTACAGTTAAAATCTGATTTTTTAATAATGCGTTTATTCATGTTTCTTTTTAAAGATAGTTTCTGCAATAATGCACTTTAATGGAAGTGAGCATAAGATTGTATTACTGGTATGATTACACATCGTGTAATATTACACGTAAAATTGCATAAAAAAATAATTGTAATATAGTTTTCATGCTAGCACAAATGGCGCATCAAAGAAAATTTGCTCGCGTTAGCACCGGAGATAAAAAGTAACACTGGTTATTTTTCTCCGATCCTCTCGATTGATGAAACGGAGCGTAAGTCGCAAAGGTACAAGCAGAAATGTTCTTTTTGTAATTAGCTAGAATGATACGAATTATAATAGAATCCGCGGGGCAAAGAATTATCGATGAAACTCCACCCACAGCATCTGCGAATACTCCGATAACGAAGCACTTTCTATACGCAGCGTGTCTCTTAATTAATACTCCCGTTGCAGTCATTTCGGCGTGCTTGAATGAAACAAAATACAATGAAGGAACTTTACAAAACAAATGCGCCGAACGAAAATCCTATTTAATTAACGTACAGCCGGTTCTTTTGTCCCCGGAAACAAAGGCAGCCGCGAAGTTAGAAACATTTATTTTCCTTCGGTAATTGAACCGGTCTCAATTAATATTCGATATCGCTACGGGGCTTGATTTACAATTTGAATATTGTACTGAATATTCTAGCGAATATTATACGCCCAGTAAATTTTTAAGGTGCGGTTGCCGCGCATGTTCGTAATAATGAAAATAATGAAGGCGCACCTGCAACGTACCTAAAATCGAAACAACGTACCATGGTCAAACGCTCAACAATTCGGTAATATATACAGAGCGGGTCCGGGCTGCTGTTGAGTTCCCGTAGGCAGAACATTTACATTGCGTTTAATTGAATTTGTGCGTCAGAGCGTTATTTACGCTAACATTTAATTGCAATATATTCTGCGATATTAATTTTAAGGCTGGGAAATACGGGCTCGCGACCACTCGGATCACGCCGGAAAAAAGAAGAACGCAATTGCCGACAATATCGCGACATCGTCGCCGATTGTCGACTCACCAAATTGAGATTTACTCCTTGAACCGCGACGATTATATGTGGGTGATAAAATGATTTCTTCAGATTTGATTTTTACGTTAGTTTATTTTTATGTTAATCTAATAGATTTCCCTCATTTTATTAGGTTCTACGAAGCGTAAGAATGTTGAAAAAGTAATTGATGTTATACGAGTTAGCTTTTTAATTTCATTTTAATTCCATTTTAATTAAATAAAATACATTAATTTATGAAATTCTTGAGGTTGATGGCATTATACAAATACGCCACTAAATATGAATATTATTCATTTCTTCTAAATCGAAACAGATAATTCTGTTATCAGTGGACTGCAGATTTTGATACGAAGCAAAAACGTTCTATGTCATTTGCAATAAATCGAAATGAGATAAACGTGCATTTTGTTATTTAATAATGTGATTGCTGTTAAATTCGTTTAATGATTTCACATGTCATAACGCCATAAAATCCGCAGTCGAGTCATCACAATTTAGGAATGAAAGTAAACGAAGATGTACAACGAACAAAAATTGTGTCGTTCCACTAGAAACATGACGCAAAACTAAGAATTGCTAATCAACCGTGAAAGAAATCGTTATGCTAGGATTTAACTCAGTACAGAAAGATACTTCAATAAGTTTCATTTCTGGCTTCTTTGAAATGTAATGTAGACGAAATAAGGTTTCGTTTGATCGCAGTTTTATAAAACTGGGTCGTGAAAGTATAGTTTTGCATACAGATTAACAATCAAATGATGAGATTGTGGAGAGCGCTTTTACGAGCAAGTTTGAAACCATAGAATTTATGTGAAATTTTCTATCGTTTATCAATACGTTCAAAAAATACATGAAAAATACATACATATACATATATATATATATATATATATATATATATATATATATATATATATACACAAATATACGATGTTTCCCGATGCTGTAAAGTTCAGTTACAATTTTTCGACGAACGGGCAAACAAAAATAAAATATTCAATGAAACGTACAAATGTAATATCCTGTTTGTATTTGTAGTTTTTCAGGTGTAGCATAAATAAAATATCTTGCGTTTGTTTGTACTTCAAAAAATGTATTATTTTCATTCGTATTTTGAATTATCCTATTTTCATTTGGATTTTAAAATATACTATTCATACTTTAAATTGCCTCATTTTTATTTGTTTTGTAAACTATTCTACTCTTCTTTTTTTCGTTTTCTTTATTTCATGTTTCTAATTTGTTTTATTTCACGTTTTTCTAGTTTTATTCTCATATTTGTACTTTAAAATGCTAAGTACTGGTTTCTACTTAAAATTGTCTTATTTTTATTTGTATCTTAATCGTGTTTGCATTTCAAACTATTTCATTTTACGCATATTTTATTCAAATTTGCACTTCAAACTGTTTCATTTCTATTTGTACCTTAACATACCTTATTTTCGTCCATCCGAGTTTAATTTTATTTCGTTAAATCATTTCGTCATATTAGAAAATGGAAGTCACTTTATGCGTAAGACTATAGTAACAATACCAATCTGACGAGAAAATGGGAAGTCCAGATAAGGGACGTAAATAAACTAGAGCAACAGATCACTCGGAAGTCTAATGTAGTGATAGCGAATCGCCGGATCTAGCGGATCTACGATCCCGCTGTCGGATAAAGTACCGGCGGCCAGTTTAATCCTTCTTTCGGATCCGCGGAGTTAAAAGTGCCGGGGAAAACGTCACCTAGGATGAGCGCGGAATTCGAAAGATAAGCAGGTAGCATAACTTCCCGACGGGCGGCGTAACTCAGTCGACCGCCGCGGCGGCGGCCACGAATCGTTATGCGTCCCCCGTCGCTCGTAACGTAACTATCTCGAAACTTGTTTTTCTCCTTTATTTTAATAGGTCCCGCCGCCTCTTCTTCCTTTTATCTCGCATTCGACGCGTTCCCAGGCGGCTAATTCGCCGACCAAGAAACTTCGGGGTCAGTAATTGATGCAAATGAGCCTGGTAGCCCGCGTTCGACTATCGATTTAAATGCTTTGGAAAATTTAACAGCGGCAATTGCGACTCTTAACCGATCACAAACACACAAGCTCGCCGGTCTCCGTTCATAATTCACGTGGAAATTAAGGGTGTGAGTCCGAATTTGACTTTGACGGAGCTGATCGCCACGCGCGATTCTCGTGCTTACTAGAATTAGCTAATTATGCACCATGTTTTCCTTCATGGCTATGTTGATTAACAATTCTTTGTTCTTAATAGTTTCTCTAAGTGAACGGTACGATCTTTGTTTCTCGTATATCCAGAGTCGGATTTACGTATTGGCTAAATAGGCTATGGTCTAGGGCGGCAGTTTTCAGAGGCAGCAATTTTGAGGAAAATTCCTCATTTTGAGGAGATTAATGTAACCTGTATTGGGGAATAAGAACACAACATTTAATGATTTACGTCAAAAATTGTTAAACGACGCGGAGGTTACATTAAAATCAACGATAATAAACGACAACAAAAGGCGAAAGTACCACAATGACACATTCAAGGATACAAAGTTCATATTTTCGAAGTTTCAACCATATATTGATTTAATCGATTTTATTTGAAAACTATATTCAACTCAAAATATGAATGTGGACAAATTGATTCTACTTAAAATCAACATTTAATAGGTTAACTATTCAAATAACTCCCAAAACTGTCGAGATTTCAATTTGTCAGTTAAATATAGATAATTTGAGCAATATATTTATTGATACATCGAGATTATTTAACCTGGTTGTAAATTCTAACTTAATTCACCGATCTACAAAATATGAATATACATGATCGTATTCAATCATGTTTTACCTCAACAGGAACAATAGTACAAAAATATTATCTTCTCCATTTTTTATTTTTATTAAAAAGATAATCAAGCACAGTAATATTATTAACTTAACAATAATAATAAAAACGGCATTGTACTAATATTTTTCCTTATTCAATACCACAGTTTTTACAAATCACTGGTTATTCTATTAAGCACTTTCCAAACGTATACTTTTTACGCTGCGAGCAGATTTTCGTTGCTCTATTACCGGAGCAATTCTTTATTTGGCACTTTTTTCGTCTACTTGGAAAGTATGTCGTTTTACTTGAGACTGGCGAACGATGAAAACAAGCGAATATCAAAATTATGCAATAACTCCTGTATTTTTCGTTACAACTGAAATAGGGATTCTCTAATGTGATTATAATCGATATTAAGTCGCAAAATCGTTTAAAATTAGATACTAATATGAAATCCTTAAGGTGTCAAAAGACACTTCATCGTAGAAGTAGGTATACCATGAACAGATTTTTAGATCCAGGATGAGCTGAAGGAAAATGATATCACTGAATTAATTTAACAGCTATTGCATGAAAAGTAAAAAAACTAGTTGTGGAGAAATAATTAAACTTAAAGAATAATTTGAAGTCAAAATTTCAAAAGTGTATTCTGACACCACTTGGTAGAAATGGTATTAAGCATGAAATCTTCGTCTGACTCATTCTAGCTTAAGTTGTAAACCCTTTCTGGTTTACAATATTTCCATCTTATATGCTTCATTGCAATTTATGCACATGAAATCGAGCCTATTGGCAAATACAATACTTGCAGTTTTAACAGTTTCTTTTTAAATAGAAACCAATTTAATAACGCAAAGACTATTTGAAAAAATGGTATAGGAATTTCTAGTGGCGCCTCAGCGTCGCTACTCGAGTGCAAAGGGTTAAAAAGCCCAACAATCCATCAACAACAAGAAATATCGTTCGCTTGTTTTCCACACGAACTAAAAGCAAGCTACTTGTTGGCTCCGGCCATAATTCCCCTCAGCACGATGGCAGAACGGTTCGATCCGGAATCGGCTTGGTTATATTACGGCAAGTGTGTAATTATGCCGCAACCGGTGCACTTTCGCGAAATAATGTCATAAATAGAGGGAGCACCGTTCGCGATCGGTTGCCATGGAGTAGAATCAATCGGGCGGTGGAGTGTTCGCCGGGTACTCGTTTTCTGACTCCCCGTTTCGAGTCCGAACAGTTTGATTGAGTTCATTGATACGATCAAGGATGAGGGATCCCGATTAATGAAAGCAGCGGTGAACGGGAGCGTGCTCGTGCTCGTACTCGTGCTCGTGCTCGTGCTCCACTCCTCTCGGTTCGGTTCGGCACGGTTCGACTAGGTCCCGCGGAAATGCGGCTCATATACACTGGGAAACGTACGATCGGTGACGCGAAAGGAAGGGGTGTAGAGATGCAATAACACGTTGCCGGCACCGGCGCTGCCGCCGCCGCATGACGGAGGAGTGGAAAAAACGAAATGAGCGAGCGAATTCCGCGCTGCAGCCTCGTCGTCGGTGACCGTAGCCATGCGGATATTGTTGGACATTCCTCGGCTCGTGCGAATGCGGTCATCTGAATGCCGGACGCGTAAACCACGCCGAATGGCCTCGAGAGTCTGGGTCGTCAGGGCCGGCGCGCCGCAGGGGAAGGGATGGATGATAGAGGGTCGGGAACAGAGCAGGCTGTAAAGGGACGCCCTGGGTACCGGCGGAATACGCGCAGGTGACGGGGAGAAGAGGGTCGGCGTCGTATCGCGCCGCGCCGAGCCGCGTAGCGTTGCGTCGCTGGAAAGGAACGTATGGGGGACTTGGGTCATGCCGCGGAAAATCTACCCGCGTTCGCCGCAGCTATGCCGCCAAATCTTGTTCATGCTATTTTAATTAATCGACGCCCACGTCGCACAATGCTTTAAAGCGAGAGTCTGGCCGCGAAGAAGTCTTAATTTTGATAATTATCTATAGGGCAGGCTAGTGGAGCCGGTTAATATCTGGAGCCGGCTATCGATAGCTTCTGATAGTTCATAAAACTTATCTATGACTGTCGATAGTACTATCGATAATTCTTTAGCTTTAGAAGTACCATGACGAATACGTATAATATAAAGTTTCGGAGATTACTATCCCGATATTCGAGTAC